>JAGFPH010017850.1:0-10238 GCA_018207615.1 Philaenus spumarius | reverse complement strand
ATCTAGCTTTATATAAGTAGATAATTTTAATCTTTCAATTGCCGTTTATTGTTAGTTTGTTTTTTATAAATTACTTACTGTTTCTATACGTTTAATGTTATTATAATAAAGTTGTAGAATAAACTTTTATGTTTATGTCATATAAAATTAATTATGCCATCAAAGCTAAGATGGGAAACACAGTTATGTCCATTCATTGTAAATACATTCAATAAACATAAAATGTACGTTCATCAGTCTAGGCCTAACCTGAAATTATTGTGTGTATGTTCAATTTATTTCACCAGTCTTTACGGCAACATCCGTATCTAATAATTTTAGGTTAGTCCTAGATTTAAAATTACTTTCTAGGCCTAACCTAAAATTATTGTATGTGTGTTGCCGTTAAGGCAGGCAAAATAAATTAAATATACACACAATAATTTTAGGTTAGGCCTAGACTGATGTATTAACATTTTATGGTTATTGAATGTATTTCAAAGCTTGACGATAATATCTGAACTACGCCGGACGAAACCGATCGTCTCTTAATTTAAATTGACGAACCAAAACACACGTTTCTCGAATGTATTTAAATTCATTGCCATAGCAACCGATTTGATAACGCTTTTTCGTTACTCGTATTTTATATTTTGTCATTGCCATAGCAACAAATTAATAACACTTCTTTTCGTTACCCAATACATTTTCTATTCGTTAACTCTTGCCTCAACACGCGAACTCGTTCCAAAAACGGAGTTAATAGAAAAAATCACGCGCCGATTAATTTTATACACATGAAAAAATATTCGAAATATGAAGTTTATTATGTTATGGAACTAACTCATTCTATAATTTAAATGATTTGTTTTGAGGTTAGAAGTCGTTGAAAGTGTGTTTTTCCCTTTTTTTATGAAGTTACTTATGCCTACAGACAACAAACTATAATTAACTTTAAAAGCATGTGTTTTTGTTTTTTTTGTAATGTGAACTTTTAATTTATTTATTAAATAATCTGATGATGAAACATAGGTTTCGAAACGCATTATTATAAAAAACGCAGACGAAGTCACAAAACGGAAACAATAAGGTAAAAATATTATAATTAACTGGGTATAATGCCGTTAGAGATTTTTAACATGGTAAATGTACAGAGCCTGCAATTAAACATTTTACTCAAAGACCTGAAATAATTAAAAGATTGTTCATTTTATAATCATAAGCCTACTTAAATCGTCGATTTTAATCCCCAAAATAGTAAAAAATACAGTCATTTAACAAAACTAAATTATTGTCCACTTTAAAATTCACTTAAGTTTACTTCGCCAGTAGGCCTAATTGCGAAATAACAGAAGGTCAAACTTTTAATATGTTACTAGTGGACCAAGCTTCGATATTGCTTGATTTAATTTTAGGGGTAGTTATGCCATTTCATCCCCTTGACTTAAGTAATCAAACTGAAAATATATTAAATCCCTTAAAAATAATCCTTATATATTATTTCTCAAAGGTGTTTTTTGTCGCTAAGCTATATCTCCCTTAATTCTTCAACAAAATTAATTATTCAATGAACATTTTGAGGCTTATTTTCACCGCTATTGACGAAAAGTAGGCAAATAACTTAGAATTAAAAATATACAGAACCAAATTTTATATTCTACTTCATATGGTTCCTAATGAAAGGCGACATCTATTAAATGTTTTACATACTATATGCAAGTGCAAGTGTAATCCAACATGAAAATCAGTCAAATTAAATCAACGTAAATTAATAAAAAAAATTTACCTTATTAAATCAGGTAAGTAGATACTCCTAGCTTACGAAATATTCGCACGGGTAAGCTAGTCTATATATTTTTTAAAAAATCCTGATTTTAGTTCACTCACTTCCTGAAGTTAATACTTAACCGATTTTGATGATTCTTTTTTTATTTAAAAGATAATATCCAGTTCTAAGTCACTGTGAAGCTAAATATTTGATTTACACTTTTATTTTAGTTTTATTCCGAGTTTTAAAAATGCATCAGTAGCCTATATGCTACAACTAGGCTAAATAGGAAATACTGTAATTTGATTTTAAACAGCTGATAAACTAATTGAGTTTTAAATAAATAAGTTGTTTACTTTAAACTTACTCAAATGTCAACAGATGATTTGATTTAGGTTATGTTATTGTTGGTGTTTAGGTGTGATTTGTAATGTTTATTGTTGATTCAGTAATCAGATGTAGTCTCTAATATTTTCTATTTCTATTCTATGGTCTCTAATTAAGACCAATAGCCCAATACATACATGCACACATGACTGAATTTATCAAATATATCAATGTATGTTATTATTCCTTTAGTAACAAAAGTCAACCTAAGAGTTGTAAACATAACCTCAAACCCCCCACCCCGAAATCCCGAAATTTAGCAGTAAAATTTATACCAGGTTAAAAAAGTGCAAATTAAATTATAAAATAGACAGCATAACAGAGGCTCCAGCAACATATTTTACATCATTGTGCATTGCATGCATACCGATATTTAGATTTGCTTGATTAAACTACAACGTACAATACACATGGATGCAGTAGGTTACAGCCTTACTGCCTTGTGAGTTGTGAGCTTGATCTGATCTATTAAATAAGAAAACTACGAAGGTTCTACAAAAATACTTTACTCTAACAAAACAAAATCATTCATCCTTACATCCTATAATATTTTACATGGGTAACTACATCAACATTTTTTAAAATAAGCATGGAAATTAGTGTTTAACACGTTCACTGCTACGAAAATTTCGTATGTCCTATGCTAGGAGCTGACGTTTTGTTTCTAGTACTACATGAATATACAGTTATATTTTACAAAAAAGAAGAAAATATGATGCACAAGAAAGAATACTTAATGATAGTATAGGCCCTACAGTAATTACACATACATTATACATGCAAATTATTACATACTCAATAAACTGTACAACAGTGAACAAATTTAGGGAAGCGCCAGTTTGAGACTGCTATAAAAAAGAACTAAAACAATATCGAAATGGAGAGTTCGGTAAGTGCCCTAACTTAACTACAAGAAAAAAGCAAGTTATGAAATCTAATTATAATATAATTATATATTATAAAGCTAGACGGTAACACTGATTCACTGACATTAATTATTAGGCACTTCCCGTAATCGGAACCCCGTCAACCTTATACTTGAATTAAAGCTCTCGACGAGAAACTTTTGGGAAAATTGCCAGAATTTAACATTTTTAAAGTTTGGAAGCACCTTTTGGGCGGGAACGATTTTTTGAATTTCTTCATTTTCCCACTTTGAACGCATTTAGCAAGAAAACGGTAAGAGATAGAAACAAAAATTTAAATACAAAAGTTGTAGAAAATTTAATTTTAAAGGAGAGATTTTCCATCAAATTTAAGATCCAATAATCCGTTCAGCCGCTATTCACACGAGAAGGAGCTCCGGCACACAATCCTTCAAATTTCCCATGTTAATCTTATGGAGAGTTTAATGAGTTTGAGTCAGCTGCCAAATAAAACAGCTGATTTATGCTCAGTCACCTATGCACAAACGAGCCAAAGATTAACGAGATTCTTTAGCGAATTTTCCAACTGCAAGCGAAGCGAAAAAAGCAAGTTATGAAATTTAAATATATAAGTATTATGCAGAAAATTAAATGTAGATTAGGTTTTGTTGAATTGTAGCTGATCAGCTGTTATAAATTTGCATTATTATTCCTACTAGATCTATACATAACCCTCATAATATCAACACAAAACCTAACCTTCACATAGGTTTTTCATTTTTGTGTGTATAAAAAAGCTTCGCATGGGTTCTTTCTAGTACCATATAAATATAATAGCCCGATGTTAGCTTTTCGTTTTATAAACACAAACGAAATATTAAAGAAATTGTCGACTTTTTTACAATAGACTTCTTTTGTATGGTTTGTTCCATACATTTCTAATGAAGTTGTAAACCTATTATGTTCACTTCTGGTGTATTTATTTAGTTAACTAGTAAGCCCCGTGCAGGCAGAATAATTAGATAAAAATCAGAAGTACATCATTTATAAAAACAATAAACTTTATCTATGCTTACCTAACTTGGCTGAGGGGAATTTTTTAGTGGTAACTGCGTACAATTATAATGATTATAAAACTGTAGGCATATTTGTTAAAATTTTGTATTTATATACCTTATTTTATATCAAAATAAATATACAAGTATTATATTTTAACAGCTTTTATTTCATATTGATATATCAAATGATCATAGAAGTTATTAATATCACAATTAAGAAATTAATAATCGAATAGATTTATATGATGTACGAATGTTTCTGAAGTTAAACGAATAGGTTTCTCTTCTTTAAATTCGTATAAACGAATATATTGATGATAAAAGGCTGTATTTATATTTATTTTATATCCTAAAAGCAAAACTTATAACGTATTAAATCCTACATTAGTTTTATAAATTATATTTAAAAAAATCTACTCTGCAAAACTATTACAATTGTAAACATAACCCCAAAGTATAATCTACGCTAGTTTTTGTTTAAGTACAACAGATAGTGGGTGAAATCATCGGTACTTATGTATTATACGGAGGCCACTAAATTTAAACTTTGCTAGGTTATTGCAACAAAAATGCAAGCATTAAAAAAAATATATAGCCTGAAAAGTGCTAACCTGTCTTTAGTCACAGCACTCGGGTCGGCGATCGTTTTACTTTCTCACTATACTATAGTATAGAGAAAGTATCGTGATCGCAAACTAAATCGATGTTGAGATTTTTGTGGAAATATCCGTTTTGGGACCCCCCTGAGTCCAAAAAAGTGGTTTGTACAAAATGTCTGTCTGTATGTATGTCTGTATGTATACAAAGCTAGAGCGAAAACTATTCGAACGATTTGAAACAAATTTGCACCAGACATGTCAAGTAGGCCTGTATAAATGCACGAAAAACGGGTTTCAAACATTTTGAAAAGCAATCCCCTTTTTGGCAAAAAAAAACCCCAAAAATCAGTTATTTTTTTTTATAAAAAAACGGCTCTAACGATTTTGATAAAATTTGTCTTATTTGTAGCCTTCAATGTACCCTACCATATGCAAAAAAACTGCATCTTTCTAAAAATTCTCGTTTAGCTAATAATAATAATAATAACAACTGATTTTGGGGGGATTTTTGGCCACAAAGGGGGTTGTTTTTCAAAAATGTTCAAAACCGTTTTTCGGGCATCTATAAAGGCCTAATTGACGTGTTTGGTGCAAATTCGTTCGAAATCGATCGAATAGTTTTCTCTCTAGATAATAATAATATTTATTAGTTAATCTCCATCTTTAACAAAAAATCACCTCTTGTACCCCACCCTACAAGTCACAGTGAATCTGTTTACTTATTTAAATATGTTTGTGAGAAAGTATGTGCCAGTTCCTGGTACCGTTTATTTCGTTTCGTTACTGAGTTGTCGGCAATGGCTTGTAGCACACCAACTACTGATGAGTGTTGTGACTAAAGACTATAGGTTAGTACCTTTCAGGCTTTTTTGTTTAATGCCTGCATTTTTGTTGCAAACAACACAGATTACGTAATAGATGTTACTAACTTATTTAGGTTTTTTTTAACTCTCAAAACGTCTAATAATAGTATGTAATAAAAAATATTGGCCTCCTTATAATACCTAAGTGCCTAATCTGCTATTATATTATACTGTTACTCACGTGCGTACAGACGTACACTCATTTTTAAAAGAGTCTATGACTTAATAATATATATATTTTCGGTAAAATAAAAACAAGACCGATTCACACCACCACCATACTTTTTCCTAACGGGAAAGTAAACAATGAATAATGGAGGAGGGAAAATAAAGAAAGAAATCTGAGCCCAAGTTTCCGGAACAGTTCTGGCAGCTTAACGCGTTGAGCGAAGTGAACTATTTATTGGACACAAGGACAGACAGAGGCGTTATTAAAGTTGTCTTCTAAAGATAAAGACGGAAGTAAATAACTTCTTGGAATTGTGTTCACGTTAAATTGAATAAGAGGAGATGAGCAAAGTTCTTACATTGAATTAGTTCACTGGTTTAGTTTGTGTTTCTTATCAAATCCAATTCCGTTATCATTTTCATTATCACGATTTGTGACAGGTGTCGTAATGGAATGGGCGTGAATTCATGAAAGGCTAATGAAAGAATGTTAAATGAAGGTTAAATTATTGGCGATTTAATTAAATGGGTGTAATTTAATATGGGTTAGTTAATTGAGGGTAGATAAGTGGAAAATTAATGGAGGGTAAATAATGGAGGATAAATTAAAAGGTATTCAATGAATGCATATAGAATTAATGCATGTTAAATTATAAGCATGTCAAAAAGGGTAAATATATTTATTAATGGTACATTAAAAATGAGATAAAAAGAATGTATGTTAAGCCGAAAGATAACAAACGGACGCATAACAAACGAATGTATTAAAAATTAAAATGGTAAATGAATGTATGGTCAGTTAAAGGAGGGAATATGCATGTTTGGTAAATTAATGGATGGTAAAATATAAATGGGAAAATAAAGATAGAAAATAAATGTATGGTAAATTAATACCATAGAAGATAGTGTGATGATTAATTGTTTTAGAGGAGAGTGCATGGATAGAGATACAATGGATAGTATGATAATGGACCATCAACAATTAAAGGAATATAAAGAAATACTAGATAGTAATTGAATGTATGATACAGTAATGGATGGCAAATTAAAGAAGGATAGTGTATGGATATAAAATGAATGCATGGTCAATTAATGGATGGCAAATTAAAAGAATATAAAGAAATGGATAGAAATTGATTGCATAGTACAGTATGGATATAACATGAATTTATGGTCAATTAATGGAAAGAGGATTCATATATGGATGTAAAATAAACGTATTGTAAATAATGGATGGTAAATTAAAAGAATATAAAGAAATGGATAGAAATTGTTTGTATAGTACAGTAATGGATGGAGAGGATAAATGTATGGATATGAAATAAATTTATGGTGCATTAATGGATGGCCAATTGAAAGAGGATTAATATATGGATGTAAAATAAAAGTATTGTAAATAATGGATGGTAAATTAAAAAGAAATGGATAGAAAATTAAAAGAAGATAAAGAAATGGATAGAAATTGTTTGTATAGTACAGTAATGGATGGCCAATTGAAAGAGGATTAATATATGGATGTAAAATAAACGTATTGTAAATAATGGATTTTAAATTAAAAAGAAATGGATGGCAAATTAAAAGAAGATAAATGCAAAGAAGATTAATATATGGATGTAAAATAAAAGTATTCTAAATAATGGATGGTAAATTAAAAGGAAATGGATGGCAATTTAAAAAGAGCATAAATGTATGGATATGAAATAAATTTATGGTCAATTAATGGATGGCCAATTGAAAGAGGATTAATATATGGATGTAAAATAAACGTATTGTAAATAATGGATGGTAAATTAAAAGGAAATGAATGGCAAATTAAAAGACGATAAATGTATTATATGAAATAAATTCATGGTCAAATAATGGATGGCTAATTGAAAGAGGATTAATAAATGGATGTAAAATAAACGTATTGTAAATAATGGATGGTAAATTAAAAGGAAATGGATGGCAAATTAAAAGAGGATAAATGTATGGATATGAAATAAATTTATGGTCAATTAATGGACGGCCAATTGAAAGAGGATTCATATATGGATGTAAAATAAACGTATTGTAAATAATGGATGGTAAATTAAAAGGAAATGGATGGCAAATTAAAAGAGGATAAATGAATGGATATGAAATAAATTCATATTCAAATAATGGATGACCAATTGAAAGAGGATTAATATATGGATGTAAAATAAACGTATTGTAAATAATGGATGGTAAATTAAAAGGAAATGGATGGCAAATTAAAAGAAGATAAATGTATCGATATGAAATAAATTCATGGTCAAATAATGGATGGCCAATTGAAAGTGGATTAATATATGGATGTAAAATAAACGTATTGTAAATAATGGATGGTAAATTAAAAGAATATAAAGAAATGGATAGAAATTGTTTGCATAGAACACTAATGGATGGCAACTTAAAAGAGGATAAATGTATGGTTATAAAGTAAATTTATGGTCAATTAATGGATAGCCAATTGAAAGAAGATTAATGTTTGGTAAATAATGGATGGTAAATTGAAAAATTATAAATGTACGGTAAATTAGTTTAGTATAATTCAAACATATGTTGTTGCATATTACAAATAAAATAGCTGATTTGGAACATAAGCTTAACACAGTTTTAGGTTATTCTTATACTGAACCGACACAAGTTTCTTGAAAGTGTTTATATAGACTACCATAGCAACCAAATTGGCAAAATTTAAAAACTCTTCACAACAAGCAAAGAAAAAGGCTCACAATATTATAATTCAAACATATAGGCTATCTCTATTGAAATTATGTCGTTTTTTTTACTAGGCCTATTTGATCAGTTTGAAATACTAATTTACCGTATCACATTTTGGTCGTATTTTATATTTTGAAAATGTATTCTCTTCATACAAAAATAAAAAATCTATGCCCTGATAAATCGAAATTCCCGTGAAACTATCATAGTATACAATCATCTGTTTTTATTTGCTACGCCGCGAGTAGTCGCTTGGGTTGGCGAGCGAAGTGAGCAAGGGGCAGAGCCCTCTATTTGTTATATATTTTATACTTTTTCATTACTTATTGATTAAACTAGATCCGCACATGTTAAAATTAATATTTATACAATTTTAAAATACAAATAAATTGGCTAACCATTCTGTAGGGGTTAGTTCAAAAGAAGATAGAATATCTATATATATGAATAACAAACATTATAATACAATTTTTCCAAACATTATAATAAAACAATCCCATTCTAGCCATTCATGTACTGCGTGCTGTAATGGCAAATAAACGTTGAACACGGGGAATTTCCAAAAGTGAGAGTTGGCAGAACTGAGCAAACCTCAAACTTAATTAAAGCAATTCAATTAAAATGCTTCGACTCACGAAATGTTCCGACTAAAGTAGAAGTTCCTAACGGCGGAGTATTGGAATAAGGGTCGTAAGCCAATTCGGTTATAAACAGATTTCAATTAGAATTATTTAGGATGTGTATTATTTGTTTGGATTATAAATTAACAATATATATATATATTTGTCTCGTAGCACTATTTGTTGATCTTGTGTCAGTTAACATCAATTGTTGATCATTTTGAAACGCTTATAAATTAAGTTCTAATTATAGTAGAAAGCTAATTTTGATACCATTCAATTCAGAATGAAAAACCGCATATGAAAAGTATCATGTATAGTTATATATACAAAAAAATTGACTTAATTTTAACAACACATTGTTGATCCCAAAATTGCCTTCTTTGTTGATCGAAGTTCGTTTTTGTTGATCTAGCTTATTGATCAACAAAAAACTGTTAAAAATATGTTTGTGTTTGTATACAGCGTGTCCCATAAGTAAAGTAACAAACTTCGGGAAATGGTTCTGTAGGTCAAAATAAGGAAAAAAGTTTATATAAACACAAACATGAAAACGCTTAGTTTTCTAGATATCCGCCATTTTTTTTTTGTACAAAATAATTATTATCTAGAGAACGGTTTGACTGATTGAGTTCAAACTTGACATGAAGTTTAACCAAACAATTATGTAGCTCAAGAAATATAAGCGATTAAATCCAATCATTAATTTCAAAATGGCGGCTGTTTGAAAATTTTAAACCTAAATTACTCAAAAACCGTTTATTTTAACAACAAATTTCAAGGCAACTTTTTTGTAGCCCTTTTGATTTTCTATCGGATGGTGTAACAGTAAAAACAATCGGATGAAGAATAATAGTTCAGTTATGTGTAATAATTGAGGGTTTAAAAAAAGTGTCTTGAAATTTTTTTGGTTAAAATGTACGGTTTTTTAGTAATTTAGGTTTGAAATTTCCAAACAGGTGCCATTTTGAAACTCATTATTGGATTCAATCGTTTATTTTTCTTGAGATACATAATTGTTAGGTTAAACTTTATGCTAAGTTTGAACTCAATCAGTCAAACCGTCCGTTCTCTAGATAAAAATTATTTTGTATAAAAAACGAAATTTCAAATATCTAGAAAACGAAGATTTTTCGAGCTTGTGTTTATATGAACTTTTTTCCTTATTTTGACCTATAGATTCCTCGAAGTTTGGCACTTTAC
>JAGFPH010017849.1:3303-17072 GCA_018207615.1 Philaenus spumarius | reverse complement strand
GTTTTTTGGCCAAAAAGGGGGTTGTTTTTCAAAATTGTTCAAAACCCTTTTTCGTGCATCTATACAGGCGTACTGGACATGTCTGGTGCAAATTTGGTTGAAATCGATCGAATAGTTTTCTCTCTAGCTTTGTATACATACAGACATACATACAGACATACATACATACATACAGACATACATACAGACATACATACAGACATACATAGAGACATACATACAGACATACATACATACAGACATACAGACATACAGACAGACATTTTGTAAAAAACACTTTTTTGGACTCAGGAGGTCCCAAAACGGATATTTCCACAAAAATCTCAATACTTTTTTTGCGATCACTATACTTTCGATTTTTTTTGCGATCACTATACTTTCTCTATACTATAGTATAGTGAGAAAGTAAACTGATTATATACTGGTGGTAAGTTTATTGTTTAACCATAATTATTAATTATAGAAAAATGCTCAATTTTATTGTATTACATTTAACCTAGTAGGGTAAACTATTCTTAGTTTTTACTAAATTCAATTACAAAATAATGCATCATACCAATATAAAAAAGTTTACAGCAAGTTTTTAATTTAATGTCGCTGTTGTACACTATGGCAACAATTGCAAGGATTTTCCCTAAATTTTCTTGAACAGACATACAAAATATTTTTGTTCACAAGAACCCATAGTCATCCCATTCTAAAATTTTGTATACATGTAGTCAAGTAGTGTTGTATACAATTCTCTGTTCTTCGCAGGCGTATTTTCACAATTAACATACGAACACTTACCACCTCTAGACATTTCACTACTAACTAATAAAAGTAATATAGTAACGACACACTACTCACAAATAAACTAATTAAATATTGACGATAACTAATTCAGCTAAAAACACTAATAAACTAAAGATTACTATTTAACTAAGTTTAACCATTGAATATATTCAACCCTATATATATTCAATTATGCTATCGAGAAGAGTGGCATCTAAATTAAAACCAAACCAGGGCTTATACTGTTGGTTCAAAAAAGGATTCTCTATCTCCGCTCTCTCTCTCACAACATCCCCGCTCTCTGTCACACTCCCGGCGCGCTCTCTCTCGCACCCTAGGCGCGCTCTCTCTCGCACAGAACACGAGGAAAAAAGGGACCAGAGAACTCTGGTGGCAAAGGCGAAAAGGAGCAATTACAGAAAAATAATTGGTCTGAATTCTGGCCGTAAGGTGTGTTCTTCTTATAGGTTATATATTCAATGGTTCTACTAACTAAGACCTTTAATTTGATACCAAACTCGACCTATGCTGCTATTTAATAATTTTGACTGACTCCTCGTGGGCCGTCCCCCTTAACCGATAAAAAAGTGATAATACCTTAATTAAAAGAGTAGACATTTATGGCTATTATTGATATACCAAGTCTCATTACTTTATCTATAATGGTAAAAAATATATTACACCGTTCCGGGACTTTTCAATCACACTGTATATACTAACTTATGAGCTGACATATGTGGAATCTGAACTAGATGTTTCAACTGTAGAAAGACTAGGTTAAATAGTATTAAACTTAAAGTCTGAAATTAAAAAAAAATTTATAATTTGTGAGTTTTAGATTTCAAAATTAATTGTGACATGTACAAAATAAGATTATTTTGGTACTAAATCAAGTTAGTTCAAATCATTAATAACAAGAAGCTGTAACAAGTATATGATATTAAATCTCTTATTACAGCTGTTTAAATTTAAACATATTGTATGTTGGCTTCCTGGATTGTGTATTAGATTAATATTACAATAGGTTAATTACCTTGTATCATTCCGTCGACAATCCAAAATGTATCCTGGTTAGGATGACCGGTTTCAAAGGTTATACCGTCATCTTCAGATCCTTATTTGATTTAATTCCGCCTGTACTGGCGTCGTCTTCTATATATTATTGGCACATTTATACATTTAATTACAATGTTATTGGACTGTAAGTCATAAATAAATAAGTTATAATTATTATCACAAAAACACTGACACAATAAAAACACTGTTTAAAGTTTACTTCAGTAGTGTGATTAAAATAAGGTTTGAGAAAGTAATGAGTTTGAGAAATTTTTAATTGCAGTTGAATCGGTTTTAGCTTAATTGTTTGTTGAAAAATATGTAATTTATAACTGACGTAAATATATTTACATGTATTTGATGTAAATACATTTGTAACGTAAACAAAGTGATAAAAAAGCGAAACAATTAGCCCAGGGAAAAAAGATGAAAATAATGCAAAACACTTTACTAAATGTAATTTACAAAGTACTTGATTGATAAAGTGAAGTTTTTACCATGACTTTCAAGCTATTGTTTCTCCGCCAGAATGTTTGACGAGAACATGTAGACATAATTGCATCTCCACTGTGTTACAGTATTAGAAGAGTAGTCTACTGTCGCATAACCTAAGGACTAAACTCATTTTTAACAATCTACTTTGTTGGTGTTCTAGTGTCGTAAAGTGTTATGCAGCTGTTCGTGAACAAATAATTTATTTAATATTTAGAAAAATACTCCAAATTTAATTAGATTCTAATACGCTGAGTGATCCAATAAACTTGCATAACTACTTTAAACTGTTATGAAATTATACATTTTTAATTGACAAAGCATTCATTTCAAACAAACTATTACGGCTATGTACCGCATTAGGAAATACATTATTTCCAAGATATGCTGAACGAAAAGTTTGCGTGTTAACGATTTTATTGATAAGTTTCATCTTGTAAAATGGGATATGTATGAGAGGTGAAAAGTCTTGCTAAGAAAGACCGTAAATAGCAACTAAAACTGTAAGGTTAAGAAACTTTGGCAATGAAAATAACTTAAGTTTCAGCCCATAGTAGAGTAATTAATGGTTTCTTACAAATAATCTCTTTATTGAAACAAATAGCAAGCATTTGGGAAAAACAATCAGGTTTGCCTATTTTGTTGCATATATTGGTTAAACTGTTAAGGTAAATAACAATATTTGGATAAAATGTTGAGATATGAAAAAAATCCGCGACAACATAAATATATAAAATGTTTTATATGGTTTCAATACGATAATAGTTTTAATCTTAAATTGTATTGTATTTGAGAGAGGAAAACAATAATTACAGAACAATACGTGTTCAGTATTTAAGTTGATTTTCACTTTTCTTTATTCGTATGTAAGTTAGCTATGGTCATTGTTTTAATTTATTTGTAGAATAGGTTTTACTTTGAAAGTATGTTTTTAACAACTTACCAACAAAACTAATTATCTGATTGAAATGTAAAGTTTAATGACGAGTTAATGACCTTCCGAATTACATCGGTTGTTGTGGCTGAATTTGGAATTGAATATAGATACAAATTAACTATTAAAAATATAGGATTTTAACTTTAAAAATTATTAGATAGTTAAATAAAGTTATAAACAATAATGATTTATTTTAAAAATAAGTGTCACTAAGTGAAAAAATATTAAATGGAAATTCAATTAATAATGTTTATTTTAGTTTCGTTAAATTATTTTTATTTTCCACAAATTGATTATTTCCTAAAAAAGCTTGCTAATAGTTTTGATTGAATTATATTGGTGAATACTCCTGAAACAGCTACTCACAATTAAAATTAGCAGACTTATCGGTATTACTTCTGAGGACCACATTTTATTTGCCTAATAAAAACATCGCAGTTAAGAAAAATAATTAAATGGTAAATATTTATGTTAGTAAAAAAGTATATCATCATGAAGAAGCTGTACTATGAAATATAACTATAAATTCAAATAATAATTTAAGCTTATAATTGTAAATTACATTCATGTATTACATATTATTAATTGTGGTGTTTTTTGTTTGTTTTTTTTTTTTTTGAATGAGTAGTGTAAATTAAATAACAATGTACACCTTGAAATGTAACCCCCACTTCAAATTGAAAGTTAATAAAAGTATTACTAAATTTTCTGAAGTGCATAATACATAAAAGCTAGTAATTGTAACGTATCCAAAGTATCATTTTTAATAAATACCTTCTTACATTATAAAACATTAGCATAAACTTAAACGAGTTTCTTTTATTATTTGAGTGTTCAAGAATGTATCAATATCAATATATAATTAAAATAAACCAACTTATATTATGTTTGTATTTAACCTGCATTTATTTTAAAAAATATGATCACAATTGGTTTTAGAATTTACAAATATATTTTATATACATTGGACATACAGAGTAATATAAAAATGTAAGGAATCCAGGAAATTTGAATTTAAGGCTAGCAGTAAGGGTAATTAGGACAAGCGGCTGGACTCACTCCCGCCGGATACTGCCTGACAAAGTAGCCTGGAACAGCAGCTCCGCAGAACGGATAGTTAGGGCAAGCAGCAGGGTTGACTCCTGCAGGGTATCCATCAGCGGCGTACGGATAGGCCGGAGCGTTATAGAGTGCGACGATAGCGTTGTCGCAGTAAGGATAGTTGGGGCATGTTGCCGGGTTCAGACCAGCTGGATATTTATCAGCTGGTTGTGCCATAGCGGCGGCTGCCAAGAGTACTACTACCTGTAAAACAAACGATAACAGTAAAATAAATATCTTATCGTCCCAACAAAGCATCTCAAGGCAGTCGGGTTTACTTCTGAATAATTAATTGGCTAACGAATAAATTTAACGTAATTTGTTGTAAACGACGTAGTTATTCAAATGTGCAGCTAATTTAAACGTTTATGTCGAACGATTGAGTTTAATGATTTATTTTAAAACCTAAACTGGGCGTTACTCCATTAGATAAAGAATGTGTGAACCATTTAGCACGATTGCTTCCGTCGTGGATCAAATCTTCAAGGCTACCTATACGCATCTCGTAATACAGTGAGACAGGTTAACCTTGGCGTTCCGATCTCCCTTGACATTGATATCGGTATTTTGATGTCAATCATGTCTCGATCGATTTTAAAATATCCTCTTAGACCCGTTGTATAATTTATGCAAATGTTAATTTTTAAGGTGTGGTTACCTTGTCGTACTAAAAATATAACTTTTATTTTAACATTTTACATCTTCATGTTTAGTCTTTGAACATAATGTTTACGTTACTTAACATTTAGGTGTTTGTTATTAATTTTTTTTTATTTGTATTTTTTATATTTATAAATAAGCTTAGTCAAATGTACCGATTGTGTATGCACAAAGAAGTTACCCATACAAAGAACGAATTGCATTTAATTTATAAGAATATCAAAATAAGTGTATAAATGTGTATTTCGCTTTACTTCAATAATTATAAAATTTACAATGGATAGTCGATGGCTTGTGTTAGTGTATCTCGTTAATTTCCTATGAATTTATAGGTCACCTCTTTGATACTATTCCTCCACAAATAGATGGTTAATGGGCAAAGAGCAAACAAAGCAGTGTTCACAAGTAACTATCAAAATGTTTATATTACGACGTTTTCACCAACTGTTGACAATTTGTCGATATCTTACATTCGAACTTGTGCTTGCACCGTTCCTCAGAACTTCAATGTGGTTTATAAATCATTTACAAAAAATAACTATCTTTGTTTCATTTTTAGCCTACAAATAATAATAAAAGAATTACTAAAAAGTTTAAAAAATTACCCATTCTGTTCTTATCTTTATTAATATTTGTACAACAATCAATATTCATAGAATTTAATTAACGTACCCAGAATCTGTAAAATACAGCCCTTGTTCTTATATCGTCCCATTTATTTTGTCCAAACATCTGGTTATATTATTTTAAATCTCTAAACTGTAGTACACACATAACAGATGGGGTTTTGTAATGAATTGACTTTAAAAATGTATAAACCGTGAAATGGAATATTTTCCTACATCTACGTCTAACATGCCTTGAATCAGTATCTAGAACATTAAGTAAGTGGGAAATGTATTTACATTTATGTCCAAGTACATTTACGTTTGATTTTTTTAATTTTCAATAGCTTATTTGTACCTAGAATAGGAATTTTTCATCTAAATTTTATTTAGTTGTGTGCTCGGTCGTATGTACGATTGCCATTTTAGAACTTATGATTGCACCTTAGTAATTTGTATGTGTAATTCCCGGGATAACTAGCACTGTTTTTTAAAATCACTAAAATATAAACGATTCTACGATCTAGTTTTAACAGTTATACTCAAAATACTGTTGAAATACATTTTTATTATGTATACGCAGGTTGTATTTATAAACTCAATTTCATCAAATAATGAACAGCGAGAAAAGTAAAAATGTGTCGAAAAACGTAATAAGAAAATGTACGCAATTATTTATGTCCTGCTTAGCGTAATAAATAATTCCATTTTTATATATATAAAAAGCATTCGCTGATGCTGCAGGGAACTGTGATAGGTTTGGATAAAATTGCCTTATCTCGGATGTTAATTATACAAGGCAAACAGAAATGTTTACGTAAAATATTATAATCTTTATTTTTGTTCCAATTACGAACATTGAAAATTAATTTGTATTAAATCAAACTTTTTAGTTTTTACGATGATTAAATATTTGTTCCATTCTGAGACAGTATTTTAATATGTTCAAAAATTTAATTTTAGTAATTTAAACATTTATTTTTGTATGTTTATCTACCCATGTTTTTGACTACAGAAATATGTTGAACATGCAGTAATGCTACGACAAACCGGACAAATGTATTATTCATAATTACAAAGTTTCTACAAACTGTACAGCAATATTTTCAAATGTATCATTTATATATAATCACATTACTAAAATCACTTAAGGCTCATTGTGTTTTCAATTTGTACTTTACCAGGTTCAGTTTTCTTTATTCGATTTAACAACATTCAATACTTATGAATTATTGAACGGTTTACGAGTAATTAAAATACTTGTGTAAGTGTTATTACTCCATAAAACAACATAATGCTTCGCATAGTGATTATTGAATGCATTTAAGTGGGATCGACTTGGTAATTATACGTGTGTTGTATAATTGTTGAATGAAAACTTGTTTTGAATAATTATTTACTACACTTTGTTATTGATGTTGGGTTTGTAGTTTGATAGATATGTTATAAAACACAGGATGACAGGCTGTTATGTACGTTAATTTTACGTGATACAGAATGTTCATTTTTAATCAAAGTTGTTTTACTTCCAACAAAATAATAACAAACTCTAATATCATTAACAATCTTCAAAGCATTTGACTTTTAACAAATTTATTGAAAATCTCCCGTAAAAATTAGAGAGTATGTACATCTTCCGAATATTATTTCTAGAACCAAATAGCATCTTAGAAAAATGTGCAATTATTTTTAAATAAGAAATGCGTATGAAATTTTGACTAAATGAAATCATATTTATATTTGTTGTAGAGGCCTTAGTGTTTAGCTAGAGCTCCGTAGAAATACTAGCATTTCCTTTTAGATGTATTATAAATAATTATTATGGATTTTGTAAGCAATCTTTAAATCTTGAAAGTTATTATGCTTGTTAATTAGTTTGTTTTTTTTACAGTGCTTCCTTCCTACAAATACTTTATAATATATGTGTTTACGATTTAAAAGACTAAAACCATGATCTACATCATCTTATTCGGAAAATTGTACAGTTTTCGGCAGGTATTATAAATTTTGTTTACCTAAAATCTTAACTTTGCACTCATAGTTTTAAAGCGGCATCCCTTATAGGCCTATCGTTAAACAATTCCACTAAGAACTACGCTATTGCTACTTCCGCTAATCGTATTGAGTCGTCAGATGACCTTAATATTTTATCATATTTTTATTACGTTTATAAATAGTGTACACATTGACATACAATTTGTTATTAGGTTTAATATTTAATTATTGTAATTTCTGTAAACTAATTAGTGTTAAACATCATAGTTATTATTGACACTATTTGATAGTTACAGTTATCAAACATTGTGAATTATAACTTTAATTGAACATTGGACGTATATTGTCTATTAACTATTTGAACTAGATTGGATTCAATAATTTTAAAGAGTTTATTTACTTAACATAATTATAATTGTTGTAGATAATTGTTTGTGTATTCAATATCAATCATTACAGTTGGTTTGAAGCGCTTAATACAATCCTGATTAAATTGATCATTATTAATGTATTAACTAGATGTAAATAGAAATCCTCTTTCGTGCTTTAAAGATCAATACCAGCATTGGTAACTGGTAGATATTTCATTTTGTTGATAGTTTGTTTTTCTATCATGTATAATCATTGAAATATAATATTTAACGAAACATATTTATTTTTATTAAATATTTTAAAAATAAAGATTTGATATTATTCAGCATGATTGTTACTCTCAGTATTCAAATATTAAAATGTGATGAGGTTTTAGGTACGTTACTTGAATAAAATCCAATATTCAATTTAAATAATGGTCTTATAAAATGCAATACGTTGCTATGAGAATTTTAATTTTTTAAATTTGTTTTTTTATATTTGTATGACATTTTCTGTAAATTAATTTTGAATTTAAAAATATAATTTTATAAGGATTCCTGTAGATGTATTATGTTTTCATGCTTTTCTCTAGCTAAAATGAAGGTAAAACTTTAAGGTATTTTATATCAATAAATTAAAACCTTATTGAATAGGCATTTTTGACTAGCTCGACAAACACTTTATATACTAATTTGAGTGTACTGTAAAATTTAAGTTTTTCCTATTTATATGCATTTGTTAAGTAATAACAACACATGAAAAATTGTGGTTAACTATCAAAACTGTATTTGAATAATTTAAATTTTATAACATTTCAGAAACTTATTATAAAAAACATAAGTTATTATTTAAAGAAAAAAAAGGAAATCCGTTTCCAAAGTGCAGCAAAGTATTATTGGAAAAAAGTTGACAAATTAATAGCGTTAATTGTGAAATTTAGCAATTAATAATTACTTTTTCGTCCAAAATATATTTTTATTGCAATTTTTAACGACACCGAGTTCATCAAATTATATATTACAAAAAGTAAAAGTAAAAACTATTTTAGCGATGATATGAGACAACATATTGTTTATTGAGAGAGTATAATTTCATAATAGATATAATTTATAAGAAATATATATAAATTAACGGACGTAGTCTTATTTAAAAAAAAAACTAGAGTATTTATTTTATTAATTTATGTTTTCTTACAAAATGGTTGGATATAGTATATAAAATCTTACCAGCTTGTACATTGTGAAGTCTTAGTTCCAAAAGATTTTACTCTTCTCTGAACTGTGATAAAAATCCCGAAGGTTGTCCTTATATATAGATCACTCCGCCACGCCCAGGGCACTCCTATTCCTTAAGTAGCCAGGGACAGTGGGTATTACGGACATAGTATTAGCATGTATAATTCATACAATTTGATAAAACATTAAAAAACAGGTTCATCCTTGAAACGTCCTTGAAGAGTACATGTCTTCCATTCAAAAGTATCCTGTGACAAGGTTTACCACTAATTTGGTCGGTCTGTGCAGAAACCAGACGCCGCAGTTGCAACAGGGCATTGCAAGACGTATTTGGGCAGCAAATTGGATGCAGGTGGAGAGTAAAATTAGAGAGTAATCAACAAACAATTTGATGTGAATACATTTAATACGCTATACGTTTCAAATAAGCGTTGCAGTTAACAATTAAAGTCTTAAAGTCACAAAAACTTTTACTTTATTAAGAAAAAAATTTATAATCTCTTTTAACTGAAACATAACAAAATGTTTTCAACTTTAAACTTAGTCTATAACTGAAAATGTATAATATTTGTAAAGATAACCTTTTCCTAATCTTTGTAGATTCATGCTTGCAGTCTGATATTATTAAACTGATATTATTATAAAGGTAATTTCCAATAATTATTATTATTTATTGTTTTTAAAAGTAAAAGTTATTAAATAAAGTCTTACGTCATCAAAAACCAAAATATTTAAAAACATATATTTACTATTAAATCCGTACTTATTTTACTAAAATTAAGGTTTTTTAAAAAACGTGATGTTATTCCAGATTCAAATTTTTCCATTTATATATCAGCCAATCGAAATAATTACTTTCCTAATAAAAAATCAACTCATTCCTAAAATCTACACACTTTTGTCTGTCAACATGATAAGTTTATCCAAATAAATAGTAAGATTGCTGCCAAGTTGATTTATAATATATTTGGTTTTACACTCAAGTAGTAAATTTTCTTTTACAACTAACTGTATCACTTAATTGTAGAAACAAATTTTCCAACACCATTCAGCATTTGCATTATATTTACAAAGACAAATTAAATCAACATCTCTGTAAAACATTTAACGCGTTATAAATATGTATTATTTATTTAAAGAAATGAGTTTCTTTTATGAAGAAAATTAATATTTTATCACTCACAATTTCAAAAATTGTTAATGTTCTTTAAACTACACTGCCCGTGAAAGTTTTGTCAAAAACGTGTTTATCTGTTGATGTTCTTACTTAGAATTATGTTTTTATGCTATTTTTAGTTGCGTTTTACCTTTTTTACTTTTTAAATACTTTTAATTTTTATAGTTTAAAAAAATGTCTTATGTTATTACCAATTTATTGCAATAGTTGTTAGTTTGGTTCGTTCTGTTTTAAAGTTATCCATTTCCTTTTTGTATTTTTACGTGGTTTTAAATTTATTTCTATAGCAACTAATACAAATAGTTTTGATTGGATATATATTTCTTTATATTACACGTACAAATAATGTATAACATGTAATGGGCCAATAGCAGTAATAACTTATACACTACTTAGAATCGTTCTGCAATTGGATTATACCTATTGCAACATCTCACATTGCAATGAAGAACAGAATACAATAATTACATAACATATAGCCGTTGGCGTGGAGACTAAATGAAGCCTACAACGGTTAAGACGACAGTGTGATGAAACCGTTGGGCAATACATCACAATGGCCACGAAGAACATAGCTGTACAACAGATATAGATATCTTTAGATAGAAACGTTTTACAACACGTACAGGAAGGACAATTAATTGTTGTTTCTGCAAAAATTCTGTTTTCAACTGACAATAGAAAATTTAATGTCAATCTTTCGATTTTGAAATAGTTAAAATTGTATATTTTTATAAGGTTTACTACTTTGGATGTAAGAAGGGTTAAGGAAAATATTCAAACATTATAGATATTCTAAACAAGTTTGGGTTTATTTCTTGTTATTAATTACAAAATCATTTCTGTTAAAACTTAAATCCAATATATCCCGGTTTTGTTACATATCTACTCACCGTGCCCTCATACTTCTCACGCATGTCTATATGCATGTTGTAAAACGTATAACTGTGTCAAGGAAAATTATATAAGAAATATAAAACTTTTATGTCTTATTAAGAAATAAATAAATCTTAACAAACTTATTAAATTCAGTTATAATTTAGTTCAATGCCACTAAGGAAATGCGTTTGCCAGATAAACAAATTTGTGTGAGAATTGTGTTCTGTGTTTTATTCTTAGAAATAATATTTCCTCACGAGTCAAGATCGATTATATTTAAGAAACTAGTAGTTGAGATCTTGACTCTTTTGGCTGTCCTTTCATGTAACTCGTAATCAATAAATATAATATGTTACTTGCAATACAAATTAGATACGCATGACATCCGTTTAACATTTAATAAAAATGTATTACATTTTATAAAAATCGATTCAACAAATGCATGACGAACAATGAAATTCAATACACTAACCGGATCATTTAACCATTTTTTTTAAACCAGAACACCTACGTGGTAGCAGTTTGAAGGTAATCTAGTTGTTCTCGAAAAGGTATTTTTAAAGCAAGGGAAAATATTTTGTTGGAACTGAGTAATATTTGTATTTTGTTCACTTTCGCAGAGACAACAATAATGATAGCGTGATACATAATATAATTTTAAAAGTTTAAATTGTTCGTTACTACAAACTTTAAAAAATAATAATGATAGGGAACTTTTGTAATAATTACTGAGTTGTTTTGTCTGGGGAAAGAACTGTTTTGGAGAATTTATTATTTTTTGTGCTGTAAAATAATATTAATTTAGTCTAAACTTTTTATAATTACAAACTTTTATGCATTTTAACATTACACAGACTTAGAAATCTGAACTTGCATTTTATTTAATAGCTTTTATTACATTCTATATAATGTTTTATAAATTCTAATTATATACATTGATTGTTTATGATTTGATGAATTAATGATTTTAAAATTACAGCTTGTAGATACAATTTATACCGTAGATTAGACTACAGTGAAACAAATATATTCTTACATATTACAATTATTATTTAACAAAACGTATTTCAACATTAGTACTTCTATTATTTCTAGACATAAAACATTCCTGCTTCTCAAACAATTTTCAGTCATTACTAATACACTTAGTCTTTGTCATATTTTATTTTGAACGGAAACGTTATAATATGTACACGACTAAAACTAAACATTCAACTTACTCCAAAGTATATGTCACGCTTCAGAGAAGTACTGATTATTTGTAGCGTCAACATCCATCAGTTTATCTAACACATACGTTGGAGAAGTTTATTTTAAATCTTTTAACTCAATATATACGTATGAACAACTTGGTAATAAAAAAAGCAAAATGTATCCTACAGTTTAGAAGTGGAATTCCAGCCTTCCATTATTATGACATGCTTCAAAACATCTGATATATTTATTTTATTTAAAAGTGAGCATTAGCTAGACAACGTTCGTAAGTGAAGGTCCACTGAGTTCAAAGCTAAGCTATTCATGGTATAATTTACTGCTTGATAAACTTATTTTATAAAAGAAAATATAAGTTCATCTAAAATATATGCGGTATTTTAACTGGCTTACCCAGCGGTTTATGGCAGGTTATAAGTCTTAACCTTGAACTTCCAGATAAAAAGAGATAGTAATAACTGAATTAATTTATATTTATAAACATATATAACATAGGCCACTCTCTATTGAGAAACAAACTGCAATTGTGGTTCCTTATGTGTTGTAAGCGACCTAACAAAAATCGTATTTACCTTACTCGTAAATCTGAAGCGTTCTCTGGAAAAGCCATTATTGTATTTTTGTAACCACTTAAACTAGAAAGTAAAAATTGGTGATAATGTCCCATTTGTATTGTGGGTTAGCAAATAAATGTTTAGGTTTATAAAATGACGGAAAATATAGACTCTCACTAGAAAAGCCTTGAATTAATGTCGGAAGCGATTAAATTTGTTAATAATGGTTTCTTTAAATTGTAACACCCAAGAATCTATACTGTAATTTTCTGTATATAAGACTGTATATTTTCTCGTATTCCAAAATTGAGGAAAAGTATTAAAACAACCATTTCTCTGTAACCAATAATGCTAGAAACGCGAATTCAGTATGAATGTTTCTTTATATTATATTGTAAGTACCAAGACGGAAATTTCGGCTATACCATAGTATTAAGGTGCGTACACACTTGCGCACTGCACGGAGTGCGCGCCGCTCGTGCGCATTGAATTCGTCATATTTGTATCGCTCGCAGCGATCCAGTTTCTGTGGGTTTTTTCGGCGAACGTTTTGATGGTTTGCCGATCATATTTGGACGAGAGCGTGAAAGGTTTGTCGTTTTCAGCGCGCATGTGATTGTTATTATTCAAGAAACCGGGTACTCAGTTATTAAATAAAGATGGATTGCTCTGAAGCAAATTTAATTAAATTAATAGATTCATACAGAAACCACTCCATTCTTTGGGATCCTCAAAACA
>JAGFPH010017847.1:0-17075 GCA_018207615.1 Philaenus spumarius | reverse complement strand
ATATTCTACAAGATTATCCAACATTCTAAAGCATTCTAGAACATTATGGAACATTCTGGAATATCATAGAATATTATATAACTTTTTATAACATTCAGGAACATTCAGTCTGAAACATTACGGAATATTCCAAAATATTATACAAGATTACCCAATATTCTAAATCATTCTAGAACATTATGGAACATTCCGGAATATTTTAGAACATTATAGAACTTTTTATAGCATTCAGGAACATTCTAGAAGATTTAGTCTGGAACATTTTGGAATATTCTAGAACATTCAGGAACAATTTGACCAGTCTCGTCCGCTTTGTCACTCGATTCTCATCTACTTCACCCGACATCCCGTAAGAAGTCCATTGATGCGGTGGGTGTTTTTGGAACCCACATCTCCGAACAAACCCCTGCAGTTTCAAACCGAAATGTTCCTTACTGATGGGGATGGAGAACTGCCGTACCATTTAAATACCATGGTGCTTGGAGGTGGGTTGCGGAGTTATAATGGGACACGAACGGACAAGTCACACTTACATTAATTATATATATCTGTTTATTTATAATTATGTAGTAAGTTAAAATTCGAAATATATATTTTTTATAGATGTGTCAACCATGTAAATATTTTGAAATATTTATTTAAAACTAGCAGGTACCCGTGGCTTTGCACACGGTCCAAAGATCTATACTTTAATGGAAGTATAGTAATATATGTTTATTGTTTCAGCGGTTGTTATTACATTTTCACCCCTTAGCAGCACGCTATAAAATAAAAATATGATTTACATAGTGTATATGTATTGTAAGAAATAAATGCACTAATTTCCAGCTCTCTAGCTTAATGGAAAGTATAAGAAATAATTTGTATTGTTATAAGGGTTGTTACACTTTCAGCCCTTAGCAGTACACTAAAAATACAAATATGGTTACTTTGTATATATATATTGTAAGAAATAAATGTACAAATTTCCAGCTCTCTAGTCTTGATGGAAGTACAATAATAAATATTTATTGTTTTAGGGATTGTTTCAACCCTTAAAGCTAAATTAATTATAGCGTATGTCTCATTCCAGGTCATGTGTGTGCCAAATTTCATTCAAATCCATCCAGTAGATTTTTACGTGATTGAGTAACACATACACACACAGACAGAAACCATTAGATTTTTATATAATAGTATAGCTTCCCCCCTCCATTGATATTCTCAAATAATTTCACGAATATAAGGGTATCTTCTTTATGCGTTGTTCACACCATTGATTTTGTCTTTATATGTCGCACACATGACTCATATTATAAGACCATCTTCAAATAAGTTTATGTTATATTCAAAATGGCGGGATCAATATTTTAAAACTCATCATAAAATACAATTTTTACTGAGAATGTATCCAACGTGCATTTTCCTTCATATTTTGTTTATTTTCAAAACATTAAACTCTTCTGTTTGAAGTAAATATTTATTAATAAATTTATTCGCTGCCATAGCAACTGCAACATATAATTACTTTTATATACTAATATTATGAAGAGTAAAATTTGTTTGTTTGTAAGGGGTAATCTCTGGAACTACTAAACCGATTGGGAAAATAGTTTTACTAATAAAAATATACACTATCCCTGAGTAACATAGGCTATAATTCATTTGAATCAAAACATTTTTTATTTAAATTTTTGTAAATTTAGTCGGAAAAAATTCTAAGGTTAGGCCTAGATTGATGGTCATATTTCTTGAATGTATTTACATTCATTACCATAGCAACCGATTGATTAAAAGAACAGATAAAACAGCTGATTTCAAACTTTGAAGTAATTATTGGTATTTCTAACTTTTATGTTAGGTTTGTAGTAAAGTGTAGACCTGAGTCTGGCTGGTACTTTTAACCTTTATTATAACTGCTGTTATAAAATATACGAAATAATTTGGTCTGAACATTTAACATTATTTACCTTCTTAGCTTTGGGGCTATTATTAATCCTACACCTTTATTATAAAGAAAACATAGCATGATCATATGGTTCGAAGGAAGTTAGCGTGCGGAGCAAGCAGGGGTTTCTAAAAGTTTATTAATAAATTTATCCCCAGTAATAGCAAATGCAACATACAACTACTTTTATAAAACAAACCTTTGTTCCTTACAAAATAGGTGTTGTGCACCAGGAAAACATGTTAAGTAAATTCCTAAATTTACCTGCACATGCGCACAACAAAAAATACAGTTTACCTTTTTATAATAATAACATTTGGTGTGTTGCTATTACTATTTTAATGATTTTGACGTACAGTATATGTTCTGAATAACCACTTGGAAGAGAGGCTCCTGGTTGGTAATTCGATGCAAATTGACACATTTAAACTGCAAGCCGGTGTACATTAAACCTTACTTCGTCCGTTATGAAGCCATTCTACCGCTTTATTTTTGCAACATCGTGTAATTGCAAAACTAACTGAAACAATTGCAATTACTTTACTAAACTGTTTACGGTATATAAAATAAAACCTATATGCCTTGTTGTCGCATTATTTGATTTTGAATCCAATTATATCTGGTTCGACCTATTAAATCAGTTTCGACTTTAATGTTCGACCATGTGTCACATCGATATAGTAATTATTTTAGAACGTAACCCTGTACAGAAAATTGATAATGCAAATCCGATGAAAAAAATTAAAAACATCGTTGTAAATTTAAATAGAAAATATTGGGTATTAAAACTGAATTAAGATCGAGTGATACAAGGCCGTAATCAGGAAGACTTTGGGGGGGGGGGGGTCAGGCAGGACCAGGGTTTTGAATTTAAACCCTTTTAACACGTTCACTGCTAAGGACGCACATGTGAGCTTGACACTGAACATTGTGCGAAGCAGCCGACGCACAGTGCATTGCCCCCGTATTGGAAGTGTTTTCAATACACAATGCATTGCGTGCTTCACTCGCCGACCCCCGTAATGGGAGTGTTTTCAATACACAATGCATTGCGTGCTTCGCACGCCAACCCCCGTATTGGGAGTGTTTTCAATACTCAATGCATTGCGTGCTTCGCACGCCAACCCCCGTATTGGGAGTGTTTTCAATACACAATGCATTGTGCTTCGCACGCCAACCCCCGTATTGGGAGTATTTTCAATAGACAATGCATTGCGTGCTTCGCACGCCAACCACCGTATTGGGAGTGTTTTCAATACACAATGTATTGCGTGCTTCGCACGCCAACCCCCGTATTAGAAGTATTTTCAATACACAGTGCATTGAGTGCTTCGCACGAAAACCCCCGTATTGGGAGTGTTTTCAATACACAATGTATTACGTGCTTCGCTCGCCAACCCCCTTATTGGGAGTGTTTTCAATACACAATGCATTGCGTGCTTCGCACGCCAACCCCCGTATTGGCAGTGGTTTCAATACACAATGCATTGCGTGCTTCGCACGCCAACCCCCGTATTGGTAGTGTTTTCAATACACAATGCATTGCGTGCTTCGCACGCCAATATTGTATATAATATTACAATACCAGATGTTTGACTTATAAAAATACAGTAAGTCTTTTCTTTGCTTTGAACTAATCTAAAAAAAAACTGTTAATTGTGAAGAAGTATTACCTGAACCTAGATTTTCAAATTGGTTTCAAATATAGGTGTTTTGGTTTATTGTAGGGCCAAATTAAAATTATGAACAGTGTTTGATCCAAACCAGATAGTTTATTTATATTTATATTTATGTTTATAAACATAAACGTTTATGTTTATAAACATATATGTTTATATTTATGTTAATGTTTATTTATATTTATGTTTTATTTATATGTAACAACAGATGGTGTAACAGAGTCATAATACAGTAAAACATTTTTTTATGTTTAGTGCCAATAATAGGAATATAGCATCAACTAGGGGCTCTGCCCCTGGACGCCTCGCGTCCCAACCCCGCCTCGGCCTTCGGCCTCAGATGGCTGCTTCGCTTCGCTCGCAGTTGGATAATTCGCTAAAGAATCTTGTTAATCTTTGGCTCGTTTGTACATAATTGACCGAGCACAAATCAGCTGTTTTATTTGGCAGCTGACTCAAACTCATTAAACATTATCTCCATAAGATTTACGTGGGAAATTTGAAGGATTGTTTGGCGGAGCTCCTTCTTACGTTAATAGCAGCTAAAGGGATGATTGGATCTTGAATCTGACGGAAAATCTCTTCTTTGAAATTTAATTTTCTACAACTTTTTTATTTAACATTTTTTGCTATCTCTTACCGTTTTCTTACTAAATGCGCTCAAAGTGAGAAATTGAAGAAATTGAAAAAATCTAAAAAACCTTTTCCACCCAAAAGGTGCTTCCAAAATTAAAAAATGTTAAATTCTGGCAATTTTCCCAAAAGTTTCTCGTCGAGAGCTTTAATTCAAGTATGAGGTCGAGGGAGGTACGATTACGGGAAGTGCCTGATAATTAATGTCAGTGAATCAGTGAAACCGGCTAGCTTTAAAAACATTGGGCGGAGCTTACCTTCTCGGATGAATAGTGGCTAAATGGATGATTGGATCTTAAATCTGATGAAACATCGTTAGTCTGAAATTAAATTTTCTACAACTTTTGTATTAAACAATTTTTGCTATCTCTTACCGTTTTCTTACAAAACGCGCTCAAAGTAAAAAAATGAAAAATAAAAAAATGAAAAAATCTTTCCCACCCAAAAGGTGCTTGCAAAATTAAAAAAATGTTAACTTCTGGCAATTTTCCCAAAAGTTTCTCGTCGAGAGCTTTAATTCAAGAATAAGGTTAAGGGGGGTCCGATTACGGGAAGTGCCTAATAATTAATGTCAATGAATCAGTGTTACCGTCTAGCTTTATATAAGTAGATGTACCAACGCAAATATTACATGTACCAGAATGTCACACATGGAGAAAAAAGGTTCATTACATAAAGACTTGCAACGCAATAGATTAATTACAAATACAGATTTAAAAAAATCCATTTTATTTTAATAACATAACCAACGGAGATACGACGGCCCTACACCAGCGGTTATTTTTCAATATCCGTATGTTGGTAGAGAACATTTCCGACTAAAATAATAGCGAACCATCATTACTCAACATCCCTGGCCTTGATGATTAGCCTGCACCCATTCATCTTCCCCGCATTCATATTCATCTTTCATCTTGAAATATTTCATTAATATGTCTCTCATGACTAAGATTTATTGTAGGGCAGATCGTTTCATTATACGAAGTCATTTATTGCGGGATATGTCGTTACATGTTATTCCGTGTCGTGCGATTTCGCTCGATTTTTGGCGAAATTTTAAAACTGTAGGTGTTTATACATGCCTAGTAAGTGCACCAATATATATCTATATATATAAAAGTGAAATACTACTCACTCACTCACTCACTTTGACTCACTCATCACGATTTCTCAAAAACTACCGAACGGATTGAAATGAAATTTGGTATGTAGCTTCCTCTAGGGCCATAGGTGCTCATTAAGAAAGGGTTTGAAAAGATTCGACATTTTAGGGGGGGGTTTGAGGAGATCAAAGTAATTAAATCACGATTTCTTCAAAACTAAAGAACGGATTGGAATGAAATTTGGTATGTAGCTTTTTCTTTGGCCATAAGTGTTCACTAAAAAAGGGTTTTAAAAAATTGGAAATTTTAGAGGGTTTGGGGGGTAAAAGTGATTAAATCACGATTTATCCAAAATTACCGAACAGATTGGAATGAAATTTGGTATGCAGCTTTATCATGGGCCATATGCGCTCGCTAAGAAAGGGTTTTAAAAAATCGTAATTTTTGAGGGGGGGTTTGGGGAGATCAAAGTTATTAAATCACCATTATTTCCTACCGAACGGATTGGAATGAAATTTGGTATGTAGCTTTCTCTAGGGTCATAGGTGCTCACTAAGAAAGGGTATGAAAAATTTCGAAATTTTAGGCGGGGTTTGGGGAGATCAAAGTTCCTAAAATCATAATTTCAAATCTTTTATTATTATGACAATAGTGCTTTTATTATTTAAGATCTATGTATGTAAAAGTCAAATACCACTCACTGACTGAACACTTAAAAATAATACAATTACGTTAAAAAGACTAAAAATACCAACCACCACGGGCAACGCCGTACGGGTCAGATAGTGTATATATATATATACCTCTCCGAACGATATAAGTTGATAAATCTCATTAAATGTCTAAGATAAATAACTGTTATACCAGAAGTTAAAACAAAAGTCGGGTGTATTCGTAAATAAAACCTTAACCTAGACATTAGAAATACAAATTGTTTGATATTATTACATCAGCTGTGTACACAATCGATTGTTTTATCGACACTGAGCATCTTTCAGCTGAATAAAAAATCGATTTTTGTAATCACACATGACATCCACATCTTCTTAGTAAACAAAGCGATTACTGTAGCAACACTGATCATCTTCTATAAGCTGAAATATACAGGGTGTTTACAAACTCCCTGGAACAAATTTGTGTATTTGTTCCTTAGGTCAAGACAATCAAAAAACGACAAATAAATATGGGTCTGACATGCCTAGTTTTCTGTCCGTCCGTCTGTTTGTGTTTTTTACAAATTATTTTATAACTTGAGTACTATTTTAGATAGAAACTTCAAATTTAGCAGTAACATGTACCTTGGTAGGTCAAACAATTGTATACAATTTCGTTATGATATCTTAAACAGTTTTAAGATGGCGGCCATTTAAATCATTGATGTTAAATTTCACGAAAACCGAAATTTTTACAAAAAAATGTTTCCAGTAATAAAAAATGTAGAATTTTAAGACGAACAAAATAATACTTTATTTGCTACAATCGGATAATAAGTAACTGAATACTGAGACATTTACTGAAATAAATATCATACAAAATTTGCACTAATCAACAATTTGCCGTGTACAGTTCAGTTGTTACATAATTAGGTAAATGTCTCATTACTCCGGAGATTAGTCCGGACAAACAAATAGACGGACAGACAGACTGACTTCAATTTGAAATGGAATTTTTTTTTTGTATGGGTTTTGGTAAAGTGCGAATGATCACATATGAGCTAAGAAAAAAGTATATATTTTCAATTCACAGACAGTCACTTCAATTTTATTTATATGCCTAGGCTAGGGGCTCTGCCCCAGCGGTAACGTATGCTGATGCCAATGCAAACCACAAAATCCCCAATTTTTTCCATAATTTTTACATTTTATCACAAGAATTTTAAATATTTTTGGGGTGAAAATTATCCTAAAATATTCTCTAAAATGTCCTCTACTTGTTGATGTAAATTTCGTCAAAATCAATTCACCCATTCCGGAGATTATCCCAGACAAACAGACAGACACAAAATTTATAAATGTGTATGTTTAGGCTTTGGTAATGTGTCAGTAACCAAATGAGCTTAGAAAAAAGCTTGTATTTTGAAATCACATACAGATATTCCAATTTTATTATATGTAGAAATGTATATATTAGAGTTTAACTGTAACCCCTATTAGAGGTATCCTAACAACCGGGTTAATATTAACTATATCCATTAAATGCTCTTTCCGGTAAAACTGTATATTAATTACTTTTAAGTTGCTCCCAGCGTACAAAATACACGCTCTTTTTCGGTTCGAGATATTATTCAACTCTATGTAGTATAATATTGAAAAACACATATTCTAAGTAAGCAACTACTAAGGGTTTGGATTAAATTTAATATTATGAGGGTAAATAAAGCGCTCAACCTCCGAAATTTTATGCGACGGACGGATTGAAATGGGGTTTGTTGCATTCGCTTCCAAAAAATATCTGAACAAAATTTACCAAATTTCATTTTATAGTTTTTTAGAAAATGCACTTGTGCAGTGCAAAATGCAATCGGGAAAATGCATTTTCTAAAGTCACTTAGAAAAACTTGGTTAATCCTTTGCAAGACTTGGAATCAGCGACCCAAAAAGAAAACCTAGGGGAGGAGTTTCGTGTCATTTGAGCGTGAATTTCAGGAGAAGCCTCGGAGATGACGTACATCAGCAATCCTTAGCTCCAGGTCGGCGATGGACAAATTTGGAGGTCATAGTCGGAATCAGCGACATCAAAAACCCCCAAGATTTGAGTCCATTCCAAGTGTTTTTTAACCAGGTTATGAATATTTTCCAAGCGGCTTCTGAAAATGCATTTTCCCAATGCATTTTGCACTGCACAAATGCAATGTTAAAAAATTATAAAATGAAAACTAGGTACACTTTTTCAGATAATTTTCGAAAGCGAATACGAAAAACCCATTTCAATCCGTCAAGGGCATCAAATTTCTGAGATTTTTGCCCTTTTTGTGCTTCATTTTCCCGCCTATGTATTTAGTCACGAAAATGTGATCAAGTCCGAAATGGCGGACAATGACTTAAATATTATATTGTGTGCCGTATACACGTATGAACCGGCACACACAATATTGGTTTTATTATGTTTATAAGATGAACGAAGCGAGTTTACCATGATGTACTAAAGTCTGTTTACTATACAGCGTAGTGTAGAGGGAGAGGAGTTGCTATTAATTACAATTACAGCAAGATATGTAAACACGACTGCATTGTTAGAGCGAGTTGTAGACAATGGTACCGTTTACATAGTGCATACAGTGCAATTATAATTTTCCGTTTGTTTCTTTAGAAAGAATTAACAAGTGTTTAACTAAGCATTGTAAAAATGTTCTCAGTGCTCACTATTATCGTTGTGTTTCAAATTTTGTTTGCTAGTTTATATGCATACTTGTTCACAAAACCAGACTAAACAATTTAATAACATTTTGTAACACCAAAACTAATTCCAACGTTATCTAACCCTTCAGATCATCTGACGAGCACTGTACGTCAATGTATTTCTCTAACTGTAATACGACGTACTCTATACGTCCAGTGTTTTTTTTTATTTAATAGTAACTAGGGGGCTTTGTCCCCTGCTCGCTCCGATCTCCAACCCCCACCCCACCTATCTATATTAAAACTTTATTATAATACTGTATATTATATACTATGTATCGTTTATTCCCTAGACCGAAGTCTGGAACACGGCTTAGTTGTGTAGGTCGACCCTAAAAAGGACCGCAAGTGTTGCCTGAAGGGCGTGTAATTGTTTCCGGTGTCCGTAGCCGCTTGTGCAAGCACAGATTTCTTCCCAATGGGACTTTGGTTAGAGAGACTACGGTGGAGGTTCTAGCCGAGTCTAGCCTCTTTTCCGCGAATTAATTTTCGTGTAGATGCAGGTGTTTGTAAAGAAGAACATATTTATTGAATTACAAATTAAATGAATTTATTCCTGGTGAAACAGCCTGGCGGTCGGCGCAACTCCCCCACTAACGTCAGCGACTCTCCTTTTGCCTCCATTCTCTGGGCGCGCAGCGTTGCCATATCTACTAGTCTCGAACACTCCTGGTATTTACCGCTCGAGGCTTGAGCGCACAGTTTAAAGAATTATAAATGCGTTGAGTCAGCCGCGTTCAGTTAGAAGCGTGGGAAGAACGTGACAACGTTGCAGCAAGACGATTGGAGTGTTCAAGGTCTCGGTGTACACAAGCCCGTCCCTCAACACCGTATTCTTTCGTGGTCTTTACTGTAGGCTCAGTACTTCGTTTTCAAGACTGGTGAAGCTGGTTCCCTTGGCAGTGTTCGTTTTGTTGGTTCCCTTCGCAGTGGTCGCTTGTTGATTACTTATTTTTATTCTTCTTAATAGTATACTTATATTATGAGAAGAAGCTGAAACCCTTGTTTATATAATAGAGAGAAATCTAACAAAATAATTAAAAACCAAAGAACAGATAACTAGGCTTATCCTGAAAGCTGTAAAGCGAGTCAACCACTGTTTGCTTTACTACCACCCTCTTACCACATAAGTCTGGGTATAATTTATGGTATGTATGTAATACGTTTATTGTTTACCATCAGATTTCTAACAATATTCAGTGACGACTTTTATTTTTTTACGGTAAATATTTTATTATAATATAATTAAGTAATATTCTATAATCATTAAACTTCTCTAAGTTCGCAATAAAATGTACAACATCTTAATTAAAATTGTCTTGTTACAGGTATGCATTTGGACACTTCTTTTTAAACCCAGATTTAAAAAAATGTCGACATACTATTTCGCCCAGTAATCATCCTAGACAGCAAATATTAAGTATTTAAATTAGGTTGTATCCAATATAACAATTTATTTTATAAACCTAGTGTCTAAAGGAAAGAAATACATAGCGTGTTCTATGAAAAAAAAATCATTTCTAATAGAGATATTAACTAAAATTAATAGTAATCTATCTACACAAAAAAGTGTAATTTGTGCTTATAAAAATCATAACTTGTAACTATTATTTAGTGTTATACATTTTCTCAAGTCATTTCTAAACAGCAGTCATTTAACGCTACAACTGTCAATGTTAATGTTTTGCAACGCCAAGTCATTTCGGTGCGTGTGCAAGCCTATTTTCAAAAATTCGCCAAATATAATAATTGTATACCAATGTAAAAGTGTTCTGTACCTTTCTTGTAGAGAAAGGTTCAAAGAGTTCACATATGCAATAATAAAAATTGTTGATGTAAAATTGTAAATGTTATTAGCTCAAGAAACAAAAAATGTTCAGTAACGAAAGGAAAATGTTCAAATTTAGGCCTACATAACAAGTTGTAAACATTTTTTGTAATTTTTTCGTAAACGTAAAAAGTTTCGTAATTTAGTTCTAAATATAATTGAATACAAACATTTATCAATTTCAAATTTCTTATTTTGAAAACAAGAGTTTCATGTTCCATCTACACGACTGCTAACAAAACTAGGCCTAGTTTGAAACGTAATTTAGGAATATTTGCTTTACCCAAAAATGAAATATTATTATAACAAAGTGTAGAGAATAAATCAAGGAATTGAACTGTGTACTTATAAATTATCTTTTCATAAAAGTGTTTGGCTTAGAATTATTTGAATAAAAAATGTAAGAACAATTATAGAAACTCTCGTCCATACAAGGTATACGAGAAGCGCGCGAAAAATCCTATGTCTAACCATGTTATAAAAGTCCGTTAGGGTTCAAATTCAAACGTTAAATGAGAACGTAATAACAGTCACTTTCCCACGGGCCTACACAACAAAATGTTCAATCAAAACATATTTGGTTTACATGGAAAGTTAGCTTGAAGCATTATGTTTACAAAGATACCAAAATATCTCTAAAAATAGATTGTGGTCACACAGATATCACGTGTAATAAGTAAGGTTGTTTAATAGTTGGAAAACTGACCAATTGCGAGGGTCTACAAAACGCCGCACAACTTTAGAACTATTTGTCCGATTTTCGATTGGATTTCAGTATTAGATAGGGGAAATTGTAAAGAATCCAACGATATCTATATTTAATTTAGAAGAAGTACTGGGAGGGCGTAGGTATTGTCGAAAGTTGAGTTATTTCGTTACGTTTTGTATGAATATTCGGTCGCCGATTGATTTGTAGAAAACGAATAATCTGCAACGATGATTACGTATGTAAATATAAGTTTTATAAAACACTTGTAAATACAAAATAAAAGTTTAGATCATTACCTTTCCAACGGTTTTTGATTTATTGCGATTGGTTGATTTTTAGTGGGTAAAATATTCATTAAAAAGTAGAGTTGTCAAAGTTGATATATTTCACGTGCCACGAATCCACGACTTCATCTCGGAGTGCAGTCTGACAGTTCGAGGGTTAAAAATTAAAAATTCGTAAACCATTCATTTAAAATACACACTCACACACAGACAAACACACCCCAACACAACCCCACACGCACATATATGTATAAACAATAATGAAATTCATAAAAATAAAACATTTCAAAGTACGAAAGGAATTTTCTTCTAAGGGAATTAACATTAAAATTCAGTTTGGATATTTTTTCAAAGTCTATTGTAACGAGCTATTGGCTTAAAAAATACAACTTTATTATCCTGGCTTTCAACTTTTATCGGTTTGCAATTGCCATTATTCACATCATTATATTTAGAAAAAAAGACGACATCGACATAAACAGTAGAAAATGTTCCTCTTCAATTATTTTAGGTATTGCAGGTTTTATAAGTTTGTTCATTTAGATCTTTATTACTTGGTAGTATGCAATGTTTCCATTCTAAATCATTACCTTTTTAAAAATAAAGTTAGCTAGAAAGCTTAGCATAAGAACAAATGTATATACAAACAATTTTAGTGAATTTCCATAGGAAAGATGAGCTATTGCAGTGACCCTTATGGTGATACCTAAGGTCGGGAGGTGAATGAGCACCGATCATGGTCCCTCAAACACGTTTTGTGGTGTCATTCAAAAATTATATATCAAGTTTGTTATATATAAAGTCCTACAACCGGAAGCACGTTTTTTTGATGGAAAGTAACTATTTCTTGAGAATTTTCGTACTGGAATTAAACTTTTTTATGTGCTGGTTTCTGCACACTTTGTTTTTTTTTTACATGACCTTATGGCTCGCTTGGTTCCCCCAAAATCTATCAAAACGTAAAATACCACAAGTGTACCCGGTTCAAATCCACGGAGTTGGGGGGTTACCGTGGGACATCTTCCGACCAGAGGCCCAACGGCCAAGTTTGTACGCTTTGAGCGAAGCGAAGCAGTCACTAGGCCGAGGTGTAAACTCGCAAAGCGAGTTTTTCCGATGCGAGTGGGACGAAGCAGCGCGTGAGAAGGGGCTGGAGGCATAGTTACAAACATATTCTACTAATATATTTCGTACACGGAGGCAGCTATTCAATAAACTAGCTGGCCCGATCCTGCTTTGCACGGATAGACAAATCAAAGTTAAATGTATATATTATATCAATAAATATATTACTCTATGTATTTCTTATGAGGATTTTTAGTAACTTTGAACCCCCAAACCTCCCCTAAACTTTCGAATCTTTTTAAACCCTTACTTGTCAGCACCTACGGCCCTGGATGAAGCTACATACCAAATTTCATTCCAAACGGTTCAGTATATTTAGAGAAATCGTAATTTATTAACTTTGACCCCGCCCCCTAAGATTTTGAATTTTTTAAACCCTTTCTTAGCAAGCACCTATGGCCCTAGAGGAAGCTACATACCGAGTTTCATTCCAATCCGCTTGGTAGTTTTACATAAATCGTGATTTAGTAACTTTGACACCCCCAAACCCCCCTAAGATTTCAAATTAGAAATTTTTTCTGATTGAGCACCTATATCCCTAGAGGAAGCTACATACCAAATTTCGTTCCAATCCGTTCAGTTGTTTTTGAGAAATCGTAATCAGTGAGTCAGTGGATTTGGCTTATATATAACATATAAAAGAGGCACTAAAATTTTTGCCGTTTCCCGTGAGAATAAAGTAAATACATTTTATGGCAATTAATTGTTAGTGAATATGTATGTGATATTAACGTGGTACGTGGCGATCGTAAATTAGTTTACCTAAGAGGATATAGTAATCGATTATCTCCCGCCTGTGGTGCTGTTGGATAATTTTATTCATTAAAAACTACGGAAACTGTTTAGTTTTCCACAGTATACGTAAAATTATCTGTAATTTATAGTTGTAAAAGAATTAATTATTACGACAATTTTAAATGCGGATGTACTACATGATAAATAAAATTAAGACATCTTCACTAAAATATTGGAAAAGAGTGAAGCAATTTGGAATTAGAGGAGTACCGATTCTGTGGTTAAAATCTTTTCTTTATAACAGAACACAACGGGTAAATGTCGCAGCGAGGTTGTCCATGGGGTCCCACAATGATCAGTTCTCTGACCGGTGCTCTTTTTTAATTTGTATTAATGACCTACCATCAACAGTGCGTGCAGACAGCAAAGTTCAATTTGCCGATGATACAACTTTCAGTTTCCAAGCAGACTCGATTCAAAATTTAGAACATTATGTTTTTCTACAAGTCAATGCGGCCAATCCAATACTTTGCCGAAAATAATTTGACAATAAATAAAGACACAGAACATGTTTTTTTAAACTTGAAACATAGTCAAAATCCGACATAAAGTTTTATGTTGGATGATAGTTTACTTAAAGATGTCAAAAGTGCAAAGTTTTTAGGCTTTTGTATAGTCAATCAGTTGAGTTGATCACATAGCATATATTTGCGCAAAAATTAGTAAAGGAATATTGTATACTCAAAAATTTGAAATTATACCGCAATCCTACTATTTTATTAACAGCTTACTATGGTCTTGTATATCCATATCTGGACTGTGGAATTCTTCTTTAGGGAGATTCGTCAGTTCGGAATATGCAAAGGTTTTTTGTCTTGCAAAAAAGCTATAAGGCAGGTCTTAAAAAAGATGAGTCATGTAAGGTTGATTTTGAAGATCTTGGAGTTCTTACACTTCCAATAATATATATTTGAGGTGATACTCTACTCTAAATTAAAATGTGATCATATAAAAAATTAAGATATACACAGTTATAGCACCAGACAAGCTAATAATTATCGTGCTAGACAGCACAGACTGAATCTATACAGCTAACTTCCTTCCAAAGCTGGACTGGTAAATAAGCTCCCTCAGAGCGTTAAATTTTGCCGGATATTTTACCTTTTAAAAACAGCCTTAGTAGCCCAGTCAATAAAGGGTTTGAGTCGGAACTAATTAGTGAAAAGCTGTTTTTTTCATGGATGTTAGTTGATTACATAAGGAATATTTTCTGAAAAGTCACCGCCCTTCCCAATCTTGCTTCCCCCCTACCCCCTTAACGTTCACTTTTGAAAGACGTTTTTATTTTGACAATATTTTATTATCTAAGAGATAAAAAGCGATAGAGTCATTTTTATTTCGTTATTGTAATCCTTATAATATTCTCTATCAAAAATGTTCATTGGGTTTAAGCTATAAAACAATTATTTACCGTGTATTTTTAAATTTAATGTTAGAATTTTAACTTTTCTATTACAATAATTACATGTTTAGCTATTTTTTATTAATATGAGACAAGTTATGAAAAAATGGCACAAATAAAACTTTTAGGATATTTGGCAGTCTTTATATTGATATAAGTTTCATAAATGTTGAGTGCAGACAGTTGACTTAATCGGCCTGGCAAAGGGAGATGGTGCGGCGCGGAGCGTACGAGTCCTCGAGGGCCGGATCAGCCCGTTGGCATATCAGCGGTAAATCTGCAGTAAAGGCCTATTGTTTGGACTTTTATTTGTATAGCTGGTCTAATTATGGGTATTACAAATGGTATAATAGACGTAAACATTTATTTTATTTTTTCATTATATATTTATTTTTTTGTATTTATTATTGCAGTGATAAACACACAATATGATTTCTTTTAGCCAAGTCAATAAAGGGAAAAAATAGGCCTTTGTTGGATATAATTAGTGAAAAGCTGAAATTTGGTTTATAAAATTGTTAATGTTCTTTATATTAGGAGAGCTAGTTTTAGTTTGGGGGATTATTTATAACCCTAAGTTATTAAGGCCGTGCCATTATCCAATGGAATAAATTACTAAATCACGATCTCTCAAAAACTAACTAACGGATTGGAATGAAATTTGGTATGTAGCTTCCTCTATGGCCATAGGTGCTTACTAAGAAAGGGTTTGAAAAAATTCGAAATTTTAGGAGGGGTTTGTGGGGATCAAAGTTATTAAATCACGATTTCTTCAAAACTACCGAACGGATTGGAATGACATTTGGTATGTAGCTTCCTCTAGGGCCATAGGTGCTCACTAAGAAAGGATATGAAAAATTTCGAAATTTTAGGAGGGGTTAGGGGGGGATCAAAGTTACTAAAATAATATTTTCAGATCTTTTAGTATTATGACAATAGTGCTTTTATTATTTAAGATCTATATATATATAAGCCAAATACCACTCACTGACTGAACACTTAAAAAGAATACAATTACGTTAAAAAGACTGAAAATACCAACCACGGGCAACGCCGTACTGGTCAGCTAGTATTCTTATAAAAATACATACAAATACGTATAGTATAGTTGTAAAATAATTCATTATTACAATTATTATAAATGCGCAAGTACTACACGATATATAAAATAAACTAACGTTAAATCCAACAGTACAACTATAAGCTCTGCAAATGTGTCTAAAATAACCCCAGACACAATTAAACACAATGGCTTGGGACATTATGTAACGTAAGGACTCTTCTAAACATAAGGGAACCCCAGGAGTTGACATAGCTTTTCATGAAAGTCTAATATTGCTGTTTTTGCGGCAGATTGTCCCCGCTCGAAAGTTGTTTGCGAAACTCTCGTAGTTCCATTGAATTTACGGCACTTTCTTGTCACAACTTGCCTCCTAAAACACACCTAAGTACCTATTTCACCAACCAGTCAAACTTTTCGATGGAATAATATAATGGGAAAACTTTACTTTTTTTTCTCGCTATCCACAATCGCTCTTATGAGGACAGAATCGTCGGTATAATTCCTTCTGAGTGTGGGGCATTGTTGAATTTGCAGACTTATAGTTTTCGATTTAATTTAACATTTTATTTTACAGATTTGTTTGTAAGTTTCCCTAAATTTGAGATTTTATAGTTTTTTTAAACTTTTATAAAGAAGTTTTATTAATTCCAAATGTTTGAAATTATTTCTTAAAGTAAAAATAAAATATAGAACACAGTTCTCACAAAAATACGTTTATTGATCACAAGCGTTTCAACGACAAAGTCGTCATCTTCAGTGACACATGAGCTACAACTAAATTATAACTGTTAGATGACGACTTTGTCGTTGAAACGCGTTTGGTAGTTATTATCAAAATGTGATAAACTATTAAATACATGTATTATTTGCACAGTAAATTGTATACTTCTTGAAACAAAATCGTACAGCATTTAATATACCATCTATACGAGGGTGCGTATATTTCTTTGAAATCATGCTCATAACATTGCATCGTTTTTTATAAAAGACGGATAACGGAAATTTATTGACAATATGCATGCCGTGTTCGTATACATGCCAATGCCATAACGTACCAAACTAAGGGTTGCAGTAACTCACGTTCTCCGAGACGTTAATGTTGATAAATTACTTCACGTCGCCACTAAAC
>JAGFPH010017846.1:6368-17078 GCA_018207615.1 Philaenus spumarius | reverse complement strand
AGTGGCGCACCCGGTGGACATAAAGTCACAAGTCAGCTGAGTGTTAAGAACAAGCAATTTTACTTTCTCCACCCTATACGTAGTATATGGAGAAAGTATTGTTTTCGTAAAAATGTTCGAATTTGAATTTTCAGTTGAATTATCTGTTTTGGTGCTCCCAGAACCCCAAAAAATTGTTTAGTGCAATTATCTGTGTTGGTGCTCCCTGAACCCAAAAATATTTTTAGAGGAATTTTTTGTTTTGGTGCTCCCTGAACCCAAAAAAGTGTTTTTAACGTGGTGTCTGTCTGTCAGTGTGTCAGTATGTATACACGACCAGAGGGGACACTATTGGTCCGATTTTCATGAAATTTGGTATGTAGGTACTAAACCCTAATATCTCCAGGCGTATTTTTCATTTTTTGGAATTTTTAATTTTTAAGGGTAATTTACCCCCAAAAACCAATAAAAAACGACAAAAATGCAAATTTCTCAAAAACGGCTCTAACGATTTTGATCAAATTTTCAGTATTTATAGTGCTTAAGATGCCAAACAAAATGACACCACCCGCTTTTATCAAAACTTCGGCGTTTTATAACTATGGGGAAATGTTTAAAAATAGACAAGTTTGTGTTGTCAATCTAGCATCGCGGCAGCGGCCGCACGGGGTAGCACCACGGTAGCGAGCACGGCCAGTGATTCAAAGGTCGCGCGATCGAATCCCGCCTGGGACAATAATTTTTTTATACGATTGACGTAGGTAGAATATTTTTTTGTTGTTTTGTTCTTAAAAGTAGTAAATAAAATGATTAAAAACAATATTATTTTGACTACAGTAAGTTGGGAGAAAGTTTGTGTCAGTTAACTGATACCGTTTATTTTATTGGTTGTGCTTATGTGCATGTTAACAATCTTCTTTAATTCGCCTGTATTTTCTTTTGTATGAATAAAAATCTGAGCTGTGGTTAATTATATTTTAAACAAATATAACAACAATCTGGGGTTATAGCAGAGTAGAGCTGAACCGTTCGTTCTTGACACCTAGTGTTTACCCTTAAAATAAATGGCGTGTCTCCGTTACTCCCTTACTCAGAACTGTAGCCTCCAGCCGGGTTTTACTAGGTAAAGCGATTCAACTGTTGAACTGTACGATAATCTATTTGGAGGTTATTTTAACTAATAATGGAATTATTTACAATACATTATTGAATGCTTTAATACAGTTTTTAAATATTTAAAAAATTTCTTATGATAAATTTTAAAGGTAAACATATCCATTTCCTTTTACTATTACTTTCTCACTATACTATAGTATAGAGAAAGTATAGTGATCGCAAAAAAAATCGATGTTGAGATTTTAGTGGAAATATCCGTTTTGGGACCCCCTGAGTCCAAAAAAGTGGTTTTTACAAAATGTCTGTCTGTATGTCTGTATGTATGTCTGTATGTATGTATGTCTGTATGTGGACAGAGCTAGAGAGAAAACTATTTCAGATTTCAACGATTTCAACCAAATTTGCACCAGACATGTCCAGTACGCCTGTATAGATGCACGAAAAAGGGTTTTGAACAATTTTTAAAAACAACCCCCTTATTGGTCAAAAAAACCCCAAAAAATCAGTTATTATTTTTTTATAAAAAAACGGCTCTAACGATTTTGATAAAATTTGGCTTATTTGTAGCCTTTAATGTGCCCTACCATATACGAAAACCCGCATCTTTCTAAACATTCTCGTTTAGCTAATAATAATAATAATAACTGATTTTTGGGGGTTTTTTGGCCATAAAGGGGGTTGTTTTTCAAAATTTTTCAAAACCTTTTTACGTGCATCTATAAAGACCTAATTGACGTGTTTGGTGCAAATTTGTTCGAAATCGATCGAATAGTTTTCTCTCTAGCTAATAATAATAATATTTATTAGTTAATCGCTTACTTTAATTAAAGTATACAAAGCTAGAGAGAAAACTATTCGATCGATTTCAACCAAATTTGCACCAGACATGTCCAGTACGCCTGTATAGATGCACGAAAAAGGGGTTTGAACAATTTTTAAAAACAACCCCCTTTTTGGCCAAAAAACCCCCAAAAAATCAGTTATTATTTTTTTATTAAAAAACGGCTCTAACGATTTTGATAAAATTTGGTTTATTTGTAGCCTTTAATGTGCCCTACCATATACAGAAACCCGCATCTTTCTAAAAATTCTCGTTTAGCTAATAATAATAATAATAATAACTGTTTTTGGGGTTTTTTTGGCCATAAAGCGGGTTGTTTAAAAAAAAAATTTCAAAACCATTTTACCTGCATCTATGAAGATCTAATTGACGTGTTTGGTGCAAATTTTTTCGAAATCGATCGAATAGTTTTCTCTCTAGATAATAATAATAATAATAATATTTATTAGTTAATCTCCAACTTTAATAAAAAAACTCTCCTACCCCACCCTACAAGTCACAGTGAATCTGTTTAGTAATTTAAATGTATTTGTGAGAAAGTATGTGCCAGTTCCTGGTACCGTTTATTTTTACTTATAAACATTTCTTAATTTGTAGCATCTTCTCCAAGCATACTTTTATTCTTAAAGGAGATGCTAGACATCAGCCGTAGAATCTGCACCGTAGACTTGCTAAGACATTTTCTCCATACTCCTAGCGGTAGAATATATCTATTTTAAAATTATCAAAGTTCTAAGGACAATTGGGTTGTAGGCTAAATTTGTTTGTTATAAACTTCTACCGAGAAATTATGTTTCACTGCCGGCAACTTTGTGAAGAAGAAAACACCTTAAAATTTATATACCGGAATTGCAAATTTCAAAAGCTTATTCGAGATAAAGAGATATTCGAAAAATATAAAATGAGTGCCAATTTTACACTCAATATAACTACTTCTAAAGTCACAACTGCTGTTTGTAAACACATAAACGTTTTGATTTATCTGAAAATAACCTAAAGAACCTCACGAAACATTTAAATGTTTAAAATATGTTCATTAAGGTTGTGAGAATAAAAACTGAACTAATAACATTTCGATGCTCTGCAGAACACGAAGCTACACCACCCAGCGTAACATACTAGTTTATACAGACCCACGTTTACCGGATTATATTGTTGTAATGTCTCTGCACGTAAACATTACGTGGCAAAACACGTTTATACAACACAACGAATATAACGCTTTTACAATATTAATGTGTTCAACATCTGTGCATTATTTATTTAACTAGTAAAAAATCACAGATTAGATACATATCAGAGATACGCCATTTAAATAATACCATTTAAAAACAACAAACTTTATCAAGGCCTACTTTTAATTATGACGAGGGAATTTTTAAATCGGTAAATGTGTACAACTGTAAGGATTATAAAACTGTAGGGCTATTTGTTAAAATTATTTATTTATATACGTTATTTAGAGAAAGATACAAATATTATCTTTTAATTGATTTATTTCATATTGATGTCCTCTGTCATAGCTCAACGGCTATGGTACTTGCCTCATAAGCAAGACGTCCCGGGTTCAAATCCCGCGGGGGACCATAAAATATTAAAACCCAAAAAAACATGCTCGTTAGCCAAAAGGCCCAAAGTGGCATGGAAAGCAAAAAAAAAAAAAAAAAAAAAATTCATATTGATAAATCAGATAATTTAGAAGTATTATTAACGTTATAGTGAAGAAATTAACACAGAATATGTTTATACGAAGATGTACGAATGTTTCCGAAGTTAAACGAATAGGTAGCTCTGCTTTAAATTTGTACAAACGTTTATATTAATAACTACGGGAAACCCCTGCGTGCTCAGCACACCAACCAGTTGGAGCCTTCTTTAGACACAATCGTGTTATGATTTTTTTACAATAAAGGCGTGGGATTAGTAATAAATAAATAATTTAAAAAAATAAATAAATAAACCCCAAAGCTAGGATGGTAAATAATGTTAAAAGTTCAAATCAAATTATTTCGTACATTTTAAAACAGCAGTTATAATAAAGGTTAAAAGAACCATTAAGGCTCAGGTTTGCACTTTAATAAAAACCCAACCTAAAAGTTAGAAATGATCTGTAAATGGAAATATTAAAGCAAACAGCTGTTAACTGTTATTTCATTCAATTGGTTGCTTTGGTAATAAATGTTAATGCATGTGTTGATTTATCAGTCTAGGCCTAAACTAAGAATTTTTTCCGACTAAATTTACAAATATTGAAATAAAATAAGGTTTATATCGAAATGAATTATAGCCTATGTTACTCAGGGATAGTAACCTTTTTATTAGTGAAACTATTTTTTCAACCTGTTCAGTAGTGCTAGAGATTACCCCCTACATACAAACAAACAAAAAAACAAACTTTACCTCTTTATAATATTAGTATGGATATAGACTAGGGGAAACCCCTGCGTGCTCAGCACGCCAGCCCCGTTGGAACCTTCTATAGACATAATCGTGTTATGATTTCTTTATAATAAAGGCGTAGGATTATTAATAACCCCAAAGCTAAGACGGTAAATAATGTTAAAAGTTCAAATAAAATTATTTCGTACAATTTTATAACATCAGTTATAATAATGGTTAAAAGAACCATTCAGGCTCAGGTCTACACTTTAATAAAAACCCAACCTAAAAGTTAGAAATGAGCTGTAAATGGAAATATTAAAGCAAACAGCTGTTAACTGTTATTTCATTCAATTGGTTGCTATGGTAATAAATGTTAATACATGTGTTGATTTATCAGCCTAGGCCTAACCTAAGAATTTTTTCCGAATAAATTTACAAATATTGAAAAAAAATTGAAATAAATTATAGCCTATGTTACTCAGGGTGAGTGTAGCTTTTTATTAGTAAAACTATTTTTTCAGTCGGTTCAGTAGTTTCAGAGATTACCCCGTACATACAAACAAACAAACAAAAAAAACCAAACTTTACCTCTTTATAATATTAGTATAGATAAAAAGTTGTATTTATATACTGTTTATAATTTCAAAGCAAATCTTGTAACGTATATAGCATACATTAGTTTTGTAATTCATATTTAATAAAAATCAGGTTCACAAGAAATTATAATGACTGAAATAATTGCTAATATAAAAGTACAATCTACCCTGGGTTTTGTTTAAGAATTACAGATGATGGGTGAAATCAGCGGTTATATTATATGTTACTCGCCGTATGTACGTACGCACGTATGTATGTACGTACGGACATACACTCGCTTTTATAGGAGTTGATAAATTCGTCATGCATAGGATTTTTCAAAAGCAATCCGACCCTATTTACAATCAATCATATTACACTAATACAATACAATTTCAAAACAAATCATAGGCTTTAAATCGATTTCGTGTTCCGATAACAAGCCTTTTCGTATTATTGAAATTACACGACTTTTTCTCATCTTGGATTAAGTTTGTTTAAAAAAAGGAGTTTATAAACCTTTTTCGTACCCTAATAAACAATTCAGAAAGTTATGTTGATAAATCACTCAAACATTCTATTCCATACCATCATTAGACAGGACGATCATTTTTAATTATTAGCTATACTTGAATTTTAATGCAGACAGCTTATAACATTGCACTTTTTTCAGCATGTGTTCTAATTGTTAGTGAAACTATTAACTTCTAAAAACGGTGACTTGGAATTTGTTCTTTGAAATAGCCCACATTAAAAACCTGAGAAAAAAGTATTTGTTTCGGAAAGAGATTAAAAGTACAACTCTTTAATACATTACTTTTTAATACGCGCATAGCGTCTGTAAAATTTTACGGACTGGTACAAAAATTAAAAAAAACAGCTTTTTTATAGCTTCAACAAATCGATCTCAGTAAATAAAACAAATAGGTTATGTCAAAGATTGTCATATTAAAAGTGTCTTAATGGTTCTTCTTATTATTGTTTTTATCTAGAAATATATTAATATCAGAAACGTGCAAATAAAGTCAGAAGTCAAACGAACCACAGAAGAGTTCAAAAGAGTCAGTTCAGAAAGATCAAAAGCGAGCATGAATGCGATGCGCGAAGTTTGTAGAACGGCATAAAGATGAAGTGACTGATGATATCATGCTGGTATGTTTGTTCGAAAAAGTAAAAACTTTTTTTAGAAAACATTGATGTTTTTAAATTTCTAAATCTTCAACGTGAGGCACCGAGGGGGAAACATCTCAACTTTTTCAAAACCTTTATATTATGATGGAAAATACTTTTTTGAAGTGAAAACGTCTTTAGTACACTTTTTGGACCAGGTGAAATATACAAACTCGCGATACGAGTCTTATAGAAAGACGCTTTTGATTTCGTCAATGATTTCTTCTTTCTTCTTCATTGTTTTACACATGTTCTAATATAAATCAGAAGTTTAATGTAACAGCTGATGGTAAAAGATTAAGAAATAAAATAGACAGTGGTAAATTCAAAGATTTAAACTCCTTTAGATACTGACGAATAGACATTGCGCTTCCCGATTTTGTAAGGTTAGTTAAATTAGTGTACCTCTAAAATGGACATAGTGCTTTCTCGTTTTTTTCAAAAATCTAAATTTGCTAACTTGGTTGGGTTGCATAAAAGAAACTTGTGTTGGTTCAGTATAGGAATAACCAAAAATTATGTTCTTTAAAGTTTAGTACAAATTATCTGTTCAACTTTCATATCTAAGAGCAGGTATTAAAATTATAATAAAGTAAGCATTTCTCGAAGATTGTTTAAGAACATAATGATCGTTCAGTACGTAAGTGAAAACTGTCATGGATATAAATCGTTGATTATATTGGTTTAGTCCGAAATTTGATCATTATTTTTATCTTGTTCCATTTAAAATCAAAATCAAAAAATCATTTTTATGTTATTTTTTATAGATTTGAATTTAAAAAGGGAAAAGATCAAAAATAATGATCAAATTTTTGATTAAAACAATATAGCCAAAATTCTAGCTAAGTCGGCAGTCCCACGAATGCTCTATTTTATTTTAAGGTGAAATAATAATCACATATATTATTTCTCAAGGCCATTTTTTTGTCGGTACGCCATAACTTCCTTAATACATCATCAAATTACATGAATGAGGCATAATTTTAAAGCTTTCCTTATCCGCTACACCGGAAAAATATACAAAATACAATTATACGAAAAAATAAACAAAAAAAGAAATAAAGAATCCAAAAGTAACAGTGATGTAAGATCAAGTAAATTGTAGGGATATTTTCCTGGCGTTGGCAACACTGATGATACAATCTACACATCTATTCTTTATTTCAACCCTCGCCTAGGCCCATGACGCACTAAATACGCACTATACGATACTAAATATACGGTGTGTAATTTAATTAAGTGGGATTTAAGTAAGTTAGAATGCGAATGCTTCGCACGGGTCAGCTAGTAATAATTTAAAAAAAGTATTTAATAACAATAATACGCATGGAACACATTTCACTCGGAGTATTTAGTGATTAAGGAAGGTATGAGGGGCAATCAATAAAATATTGAATGACTTGCATAAAACCATCAAATATATTTTTGTTGGAAAAAAACTAAATTTAATAGATTTCCATAATTTTATAAGAAAAATATATTTTTAATAACTAAAAATACATTGAACTCTCTTCATTGTCGTACGTTATGAACCAAAAGTTTTTTCTTTTTTTTACAACGCTGCAGATGTTTTGCTATGTTTAAATGGTGCAGAAATTCAATACCTCGAAATGACAGATATTAAATCATTAGATGTAAAACGGAATGATGAAAGAGATGAGTGATATTAACTATCCGGCAGTTTTCCCCCACTTTATGTTTAAACTAGGTCCCCTGCTCGCTTCGCTCGCCAATCCCCGTGGTGACTCGCGTCGAAGCAAATGCAAACAGGTTATTTTATATAAATAGGCCCCACTACTAAATTCTAATATGACTTATTTATTTTTTATTTAGGATGTAACATAGTGGTTTCTTATTTTTAAATTCCTTAATTTATTAAGGGTCCACTCTCCAGCTTAAAGGAAAGTATAACAACCAAACATTTTTGTATAGTGGTTGTTACTACATTTTTTCACCCTTTAGCAGCTCACGACAAAATGTAAATCTATGATACTTTTTCTACGCATTTTGTAAGAAATAAATGTAAAAATGTTCAGCTCACTAAATTTGTGGAAAATATAACAAATAATTTTAATTGTTTCGGGGGTTGTTATCATTTTTACCTTTCAGAAGCACGCGACAAAATTCCAATCTAGTTTACGTTACCTAAAGTATCTTGTAAGAAATAAATGTGCAAAATTTCATCTCTCTAGCTTAAAGGAAAGTATGACGATTAATATTTATAGTATTAGGGGCTGTTTCAACCCTTGAATCAAAATGAATTACAGCCTATGTTACTCAGGGGTAGCGTAGCTTCTTATTGGTAAAATCATTTTTGCAATCGGTTCAGTAGTTCGAGAGATTACCTCCTACTTACAAACAAACAAACAAATTTGACCTCTTTATAATAATATTAAGTATAGATTAGTATAGATGAGAATTGAAATTCTTGAATTTGTGTTAAATTTCTATGACGCCTCCTTCATTTATTACTCCTGACTGACCAAATAAATAACCTGTGGTTGCAGATATTTTTTTATAAAAGAATGTTTCGTCTTTCCAAAACTCGAATAATATTTAGAAACGGCGGCTAGACATACAATAATATCGCGCGTCCTACAGGTGCAAACAGTCACAAACCAATTGAAAACATTCGATCCAACACTTTTACCCAACATTGGTGGCGTAACCGTTACAAAGTTTCAAAGTTTTGTTGAATTAATGTTGTTTTGTTTTTGGAAACGTCTTAAGTACAGTAGAACAAATCACCAAGAAGGGTTTTGCATTTATTTGTTTTTATTAATAACTAGGGAAACCCCTGCGTGCTCAGCACGCCAACCCCGTCGGAACCTTATATACACATAATCAAGTTATGTTGTTTTTATAATAAAGGTGTAGGTTTAATAATAACCCAAAAGCTAAGTTGGTAAATAATGTTAAATGTTGAAATGAAATTATTTCGTACATTTTATAACATCAGTTATAATAAAGGTTTAAAGAACCAGCCAAGCTCCGGTCTACACTTTAATAAAAACCTAACCTAAAAGTTATAAATACAAATAATTGCTTCAAAATTTTAAATCAGCAGCAATGGAAATATTAGAGCAAACAGCTGTTTTATCTTTTATTTTATTTAATTGGTTGCTACGGTAATAAATGTGAATACATGTGTTGGTTCTTCGTCCTAGGCATAACCTAAGATTTTTTCCGACTAAATTTACAAATAAATATTGAAATAAAAATGTTTTTATCAAAATGAATTATAGCCTATGTTACTCAGGGATAGTGTAGCTTTTTATTACTAAATGTATTTTTCAATCGGTTCGGTAGTTCCAGAGATTAACCCCTACATACAAACAAACAAAAAATGTTACCTCTTTATAATATTAGTGTAGAAAACTATTTTCAGTGTATTGTAAAGTAAATTTTATTATTAAGTGCAAAACTATTACTTTAGTATTTACGTGAGGGCTTCATCCCTCCGTAAAACACGGTCCCTTAAAGAAATAATTTACTGCTTGGAAATGAAATACACTACTTAAATATTAAATCGTTTTTAAACGGCCGAACCACCTATTTGATCTGATTAAATTTTAATAATTACGTTAAAGAGTACAAACACCAATTAAGTTTAAACAAGTTTATAAGATTCAAACGGTCCCACTTACCTGGACGCAAAACATGTTAACAATCCGGACAGAACGACCGTAACAAAAAACAGAAACGCACGACGGACGGACATTTTGGGACAGTGTCTTTACATCATAGGAACGCGCCACGTACGTCCCACCGCCCTTATCGCAACGCACTGACTAATCTAACGGTTTCACTTCTCCGAGGTGTCCAGCGCGCGTGCGCCAACGTTTAATTGTTAACTAGACTATACCTTGCGCCCTGTCACACGGAGTGTCAATTAGTAATACGACCGGAGTGTACTTGCTGAGTAAAAGCTCTTGGGAGAAGTTCGAGTAAATAAATTGAATTACAATGTCAAAAATTTGTATTTGTTTTATAAATAGCTTTGAGGAAAAACACGGCAAATATTCACGCTATCCTTGTCTTTGGAGATTGACTGCGTCACTTTTGTTTGTACGATTTGCACGGCTTATCGGCTTTCTTAGAAAATGTTTGTTTCAATATGAACTTCGAGAATTAGTTTTTACTGAAGGTTCTAAACTACAATGCTTTTCTAAATTTACATGTAGGATACCGGGTATACAGGTGTTACAACATAATTATCATAATAAGAATAGTAATCTACATTTTAATTTGAAAAGATTTTTTGTAATCCGAGTGAGATCTCGACTTTTACTGGACCGATATGCACGCAGTTGGTACAAAATTAAGGGTAATCGTCTGTATATTTTCCCATTTTGCTTGGATTTCGGTTATTACCCCACTAAATTTTCTAAAAACGGAAATTAAAATCTCTTACGGCAATTTAACATGGGGTAAAATTTTAAACCTATTCCGAGTGATATCTGGAGTTCTATTGGGCCGATTGACGTGCGGTTTATGTTAAATGAAAGGTAATTAACTTTATATTGGCCCATATGCCTTACAATTTTACTATTCCTTCATTTAATATTAAAACAATGGAATTTAAAATATTTTGTATTTATTACCATTGTTTTTACTGATCAACTGAATATAATAGCACAGAACAG
>JAGFPH010017845.1:0-12873 GCA_018207615.1 Philaenus spumarius | reverse complement strand
CGTGCGATCACTCCCGGCTACAATACATTTGTAACGAGTGATTATATCGAATATTTGACCCACAAAAAAAATATTTACCCATTGAAAAGGTAATGTTTCAAACTTTAATTTTTGTATTTACAATTTCTTCCTAAAAAGGAAATTTACATACGTAACCATCGTTTTAGTTTTGAGTTTTCTAAAAGCAAATGTCACGCGAATGAAATACGCCGAAATGACCGTTAATTTCCAGTTCTATGTTCCTCCCCTACAGCCCAGTATTTTTTCTGAGTTATATCTATATACTGATGGATGCATCACACTTTCCTCTATCTAAAACTGCCATCCAATCAAAACTCTGACAAATGGTTCTAAAGTTGTGGGGCGTTTTGTAGACCCTTGCAATTGGTCAGCCTTACTAATTACACGTGATATCTGTGTGATAGAATTATATTTTTAGACATATTTTGAAATGTATGTGTAAAGAATGCTTCAAGCTAATATTTCCTGTGAACCAAATATGTTTTGCTCGAAATGTTTGTTATCTATGAGCTTGGGAATGAGATTGACGTTCTCAAACCAAGGCTGTAATTTCAAATAACGGTTATTCCCCATACAGCTTCATATCCGACCTTTGTATACCAAACATGAGTGGGATGTTTCTATAATTCTCGCTTTTGTTATTCAAATAATTCTAAGTCTAACTCTTTTATGAAAAGATAATTTACAAGTATACAGTTCAATTCTTTGATTTATTCTCTACACTTTGTTATAATAATAGTTCATTTTTGGGCAAAGTATATTACATTCCTAAGTTACGTTTCAAACTTGGCATAGTTTTGATATCAGTCTTGTAGTAGGAACAAAAAAACTAGTGTTTTCAAAATAAGAAATTTGAAATTGATAAATGTTTTTATACAGTTATATTTAGAACTAAATTACGAAACTTTTTTATGCTTACGAAAAAAATACAAAAAATGTTTACTACTTGTTATGTAGGCCTAAAGTTGAACTTTTTCATTTCGTTACTGAACATTTTTTGTTTCTTGAGCTAATAACTTTTACAATTTCAAAATAAACTCATTTTTAGTGGCTTATTTGAATTTTGTGAAGTTTCTTCTACAAAAAAGGTATTGAACACTTTTGAATTGGGGTTCATTTACTATTTTTGGCGAATTTTTAAAAATATGCTTGCAAAACGCTAAAAACAGGCTTTTCAATTTTAGCTTTAACCATGCCACTTGGAGGGAACATTTCATTGCACCATACTAAATTAGAATAACTATAACCAAATCACTAACTTAAGAACACGTAGTCCAAATAATTTACATTTAAATAATAACTTGGTTTTTTACCTTAACAATTTCTTAATACTGAGTGCCCAACGTGGAAAGTTGGGAGCATGCCTGGGAGCCGCCTCACTACTTGTATGTTAGTAATCAAATTAACATCTACATTATTCTAAACAAAGTATTGTTTTGCACCTACATGGTAAATTTAGCAGAATAGTTTTATCTCCAACACAACCTGTTGCAACTTTAAATAAAGTTTTAAGTAATGGGCAAAGTTTATAATTTAACGACGAAGGAAAAGAAGAAGACATAGGAAACCGAGGAAGCGTGAAATACTTTGTCTTCTGCAGAATTTTTCTTTCCACTACATTATTTAAATCCATACTGAAATAAATTAAACACACGATTACGCTTACCTAGACCAAAAGTTGTTGGAGCTTAAGGCTTACAGAAGAACAATCTTAGCTCAGCTTGCTGCTTTGTTTGAATAATAAATATTAATTAACAATACATTAACTAAACCATCAATTTAGTTATGTTAATGTTCTGTTGAAATAAATATACATTATTGTAACAGTACCTTTTAATAATTAGTTTTCAAAAAGCAGTTTTTTTAAAAGCACACTCCCTAATTTCTGCTTTAAAGAAATATGTGAAATAAACTAAATATAACGAAACTAAGAACCAATGTATGGTTAAATATCACTTTATCTTATTATAAATGATTTTATGTGTTTTTAGGTTGAGTGCCGAGTATGGGTTCATTAAAATTTCCTTGTGACCACGTGTTTTGTTACCACATAAGCCTGTGAAACCCCATTGGAATCACTCGTCCAATACGTAAGTTTGCGTGTGATACCACGTTGCTTTAATTCGAAAAGCAAAGACTTGCTATTATCGGCTGGAAATATATTTTTATCATTCTTACTACAAACACACTAATGGTATTTAGTTGGTTTCAAAACGGGGATGTTGGGCTTCCACGACAGGTAGAGCTCGCGCCAGATATCTTACAAACCAGACAAGGAGAGAGGAAAAGTGTGGAGTGAAAAGTAAATAGTTGTACCTTACTGAAAACACTAGTTTTTTCTAAACTTCTAACTATTATGTTTCGTGTTCACTTCCCAGTAGAATTTTTGAATTACGTTTTCAATTAGGGTAATATTTCTTTTTCATCCCTAAGATATCGTTTGATTTTTAGCTGAATAGTGTCAAAAGTGGCAGCCCATTTATTTATTTCTTTCTAGTTGACCCGTACGGCGTTGCCCGTGGTGGTTGGTATTTTCATTCTTTTAAACGTAATTGTATTCATTTTAAGTGTTCAGTCAGTGAGTGGTATTTGGCTTATATATATATAGATCTTAAATAATAAAAGCACTATTGTCATAATAATAAAAGATCTGAAATTATAATTTTAGTAACTTTGATCCCCCCAAACCCCTCCTAAAATTTCGAAATTTTTCATACCCTTTCTTAGTAAGCACCTATGGCCCTAGAGGAAGCTACATACCAAATTACATTCCAATCCGTTCGGTAGTTTTGAAGAAATCGTGATTTAATAACTTTGATCCCCAAACCCCCCTAAAATTTCGAATTTTTTCAAACCCTTTCTTAGTAAGCACCTATGGCCCTAGAGGTAGCTACATACTAAATTTCATTCCAATTCATTCGGTAGTTTTGAAGAAATAGTTTTTTAACAACTTTGATCCCCCAAACACCCTCTAAAATTTCGAATTTTTTCAAACCCTTTCTTCCTGAGCACCTACGGCCCTAGCGGAAGCTACATACCAAATTTTATTCAAATCCATTCGGTAGTTTTGAAGAAGTCATTTTTTAATAACTTTGATCTTCCCCCCAAAAACCCCTAAAATTTCGAATTTTTTCAAACCCTTTCTTAGTGAGCACCTATGGCCCTAGAGGAAGCTGCATACCAAATTGCATTCCAATCCGTTCTGTAGTTTTGAAGAAGTTATTTTTTAATAACTTTGATCCCCCCCCAAAAATTTCGAATTTTTTCAAACCCTTTCTTAGTGAGCACTTATGGCTCTAGAGGAAGCTACATACCAAATTTCATTCCAATCCGTTCAGTAGTTTTTGAGAAATCGTGATGAGTGAGTCAGTGAGTCAGTGGGTTTTGGCTTATATATTTATATATAGATAATTACTACACGTTTGCTAGTAATTATATTGAAGCTAGTAGAAACTGTACTCTGATAATATAGTATTTATAAAATTTGTTAAAAAAAAAACAAATGTGCTGGTAATAATGAGACCTTTGTGAATAATAATACAATATCTTTATTTCATTAAAATACGTAATTTTATTTATAAATCACTTGTAGATACATATTATCGGCATGACTTTTTGTAGTGTAATTTGGGATTTGCTGTAGAATATTGCAAGTAAATATAATATGTTTCCATCTACATATTATTGATATAAATCATATGAAGAAGTAAAACGTATTAAAATAATATTTAAATGTAATTACAATCTTTAAAATAGTACAGCTATGAAGTTAATATTTCAGATTTATTGTATTATCCAACAAACAATGCGTCTTATTGTGTTTATATGTAACATTCAGAAATCACTTGAATTTATACGTTTTTAGGTCGCATTATTAAAACATTATTAAAAAAGGTTAAATTTTTAACGCGACACTTAATTGCACATTTTAAATAAATGGTAACGTGTTTCCAATGAATTTTATGAGAACATTAAATCAAGTTTGGCAACATCGCTGTCATTTACACGTACAGAAACTTAAACGAAGATTGCTGACGTCATCGTATATGCTCAAGATATACTCTCAATAGAATAATAATCTGTTCCGAACTTGGAAACTTTGACTCATGTTTGAAAGCCATTGTTACTAAATCAAGCGCCCTTGCCTTCATTGTGTACAATAAATGGACATGGATGTAATATTTAATGGAAACGAACTATAGTTTGGAAATGTGTAGTGTAGAACATATTATAAAATGATAACTAAACAGGTATTGCAATATAAAACCTTCCAGGCGGTTCTCTTTAAAATAAATGATATGTGTAAATAATTTGTAAAATAATAATATATAGAATTATAATTATAAGCCATAACTATGAAAAATTTAGAAAAACCTTAATAAAACGATAACTGCCACTGAAAATTCCAGGAGAACGACTAACGAGGAAAAAATGTGTTAAATAGATTTGTATATCAAATATTTATTTGCTAAAGTTTAATGTTATTATTAAACGTGTCTAACAAATTTTGACATTGACGTAGATAATTGTAAATAAATATTTATTACAAGAATAACCAATTTAATGCGGGAAATATGATAAATATTATTCAAATTTTTGTGTACGTAATAATATCATTAACATAGAAAATGTAGACTACTTAATAATAACCTAATTTATTTAAAAGTGTGCTTTCACTACTACAACAAACTATGTACATCAATTGTAGGTGATTATTTACTTTATATTTATAATTAAATGATATTCTATTATTATAGTAAAGTAAATTATTTATTAAAATATGCAAATGGAAAAACCGAAATGAAACAAAATATTCTCATGGTTGTATGACGTTTTACATATCTTTTGGTACAATATCCTGAAGTTTTTGCTTAGGCCTATAGTTTGAAAACCCCCTGAATAATTTATATTTATTATTCTGATTCTGGTCTAAATAGTCGAATTTTATAAAGCTGTACTGATACTAAAGCAGTTTGGATGAAACAACAAAGTGATCAGTTTTACTTAATCAAAACAGTTAGACAGCACTTAATCAAAAGTGTGGGGAGGAGCGTATAGTGCAGGTAAAACTATGACCAGTAGACAGGATCAAACCTACGAAGTTCAAAGTTTAACAGAAGGGGATACAGTTTTTATCCTCTCGGCCACCTAGATTCCCCTTTATAACAAAGTGTAAACATGTTGTAAAAAAAATATTCACATTTCGTTAACATGGTTGTAAGACTAAAAGCTCGAATTATTGTTTTAAATACAAAGACATCTCTGTCTATGTTTTGTTCAGAATTGCATACCCCAAACACAGCTGATATATTACTTATTTATTGTATAAATGGAACACACGAACACAATGATTTGTTTTGATCTGACAGGTTCTATTTATTTTGAACACAGGTGTAAATTTAACTCAGTTGATGGAAGTGTCAAATAGTGACGTAAAGTGGTGTCGGTTTTCGATTAAATATAGTTTCTTAGAATAGATTTACATCATGCATCTGAAACAGCTATAACACGTTTATAATGTTAGAGATATATTATTATTTGTCTTCTTTATAAACTTAAATGGAGTTTTCTAGACTTACCTTATTCTACTTTTGTTTATGTTTAAAATACACAAGTACGTCTAAAACCATTTATGTATGTGTGCCATACATATATATAATACTAGCTGACCCGTACGGAGTTGCCCGTGGTGGTTGGTATTTTCAGTCTTTTTAACGTAATTGTATTCTTTTTAAGTGTTCAGTCAGTGAGTGGTATTTGGCTTTTATATATATAGATCTTAAATAATAAAAGCACATTGTCATAATAATAAAAGATCTGAAATTATGATTTTAGTAACTTTGGTCCCCCCAAACCCCTCCTAAAATTTCGAAATTTTTCATACCCTTTCTTAGTGAGCACCTATGGTCCTAGAGGAAGCTACATACCAAATTTCATTCCAATCCGTTGGGTATAGTTTTGAAGAAATCGTGATTTAATAACTTTGATCCAAATACCCCCCTAAAATTTCGAATTTTTTCAAAACCTTTCTTAGTAAGCACCTACAGTCCTAGAGGAAGCTACATACCAAATTTCATTCCAATCCGGTCGGTAGTTTTGAAAAAGTCATTTTTTAATAACTTTGATCCCCTTAAACCCCCCTAAAATTTCGAATTTTTTCAAACCCTTTCTTAGTGAGCACCTATGGTAATAGAGGAAGCTACATACCAAATTTCATTCCAATCCGTTCGGTAGTTTTGAAGAAGTAATTTTTTTTTTACTTTGATCCCCCCCAAACCCCCCTAAAATTTCGAATTTTTTTAAACCCTTTCTTAGTGAGCACCTATGGCCCTAGAGGAAGCTACATACTAAATTTCATTCCAATCTGTTCTTTAGTTTTTGAGAAATCGTGATGAGTGTGTCAGTGAGTCAGTGAGTCAGTGAGTCAGTGGGTTTTGGCTTTTATATATGTAGATAGTCATTGATTTATTAATTTATTATGTTTGTGTAATAGTAGCAAATAATTAATGTATGCATTTACTAAGTAGATATTTACTAAATAACTTGTCAAATTTTTATTTATCGATTTTTATAAATTTGTTAACTAAAAATTTGTCATATATTATAAACTGGAGCTAGTTGTGTATTTCATTTGTTGTATTTCTGCTTTAGCTGATGCATAAAATAGAATTACGTAAGAAATAATTTAAAAAAAAAATTATATAAAAAGAACGTTCCTGAAAAAAATTGTGTTAGTTTAATCACCAGAAAAAATATTAATGAACATAGAGAAGGGTAAATTGTAATAATGTAGTTACAAAATTTCCAAAATGTCTTGCTCATTTCCGAACAATGCGTCAAAATTATATTTTCAATACACTCATCAAGACCAACACATTTAATAGCACTACTATTCCTATTTGAATCGCTACCTAGTGTACTTAGCACATGCTACTAAAATCAGCTTTTCGTCTCTGTTAATGTGCTAACTGTGTAAATCAAGTATATTTTTTTTTCTGGTGAATGAATAATTCACAATATTTTAGATCTATTTTTATAAAAAAACACTTTCAATCAGATCTAAACTATTCTAGACTAGTAGTTCTGTGAACAGTAGACCTCGCTCGTTGAAATAACAAATGTTGTTTTGAGCTTAGGTTAAAAATAGTGTGCCAGTAAGGAAGTAAGCACAAGGTTTAGCCAGTGAAACATTATTTACAACTCCCGCGATTCCGGGATTTCTAGTTCTCGTTTTTATTTCTTTTCTTGAGCTTTAACTGCTAAAGATTTTCTTTTATTAGAGGCAGTACCTGGGCGACCGAGCATTACTCGGTATTTTTGTTAATTGTGTTTTTTTTTATAGGAAAATGTATGTAAATACAAATCAGGTAAGTACTGTTTTGTAGGCCTACTCATAACTCGCGAAATATTAGCAAGGGTCAGCTGATTTCAAGCTTAAAACAATTATAACCTTTAAGACAAAAAAAAAAAATGTATAGGAGACAGCTGATGTAAATGTTATAGGAAACAGCTGATGTTTGTCATATGTATCCTATTGATTTTAAATTACATAACCCCAATGTTAAAAATTTTCAATTTTCAAATGAGTTTTTCAGAAAAATACGAGTTTTCCTGAGGTAGTGGTTTTCACCAATCGATTTTTTAGTCCCAAAAGCCTCTAATCCCAAAGTTTCAGCAAAATCCTTCCGCTGGATCTCGAGATTGCTCGTACAAACACACAAACAAACAAACAAACAGACATTGCTCGTATTAGAGTATAGGATTGTGTTTTATTTAGGTTAATAATGCGTAAGATAGCTAAAACTATCGCGTTATAGAGGGACAACATACAATTAAATATTTACATACTTAAATAACTCAAAATTAACAATGTATCATAAGTTAACTTAAGTTCCATATCATATTCCAATATTAGAAACAATAAAAACAAACGATGTTAAAACGTCGTGATAGTGATCTCAACCAATGTACCATGACTTCCCACGGTGTCCTACGGTCATTTTTGGTATGTCCTTTATCGCCGACAGGTTTCATTTGTTTCAACTCATTTTGTAATTCAAGTAAAGCTAAGTCAAATACTTTTATGAAATTTACAATGATAATTTACAGGTATACAGTTCAATTCTTTGATTTATCCTCTACACTTTCTTATAATAATATGTCATTTTTGGGCAAACGATATAAAATATTCCTAAATTACTATTCAAAACAGGCCTAGTTTTGTTAGCATTCTTGTAGTAGGAACATAAAAACTGGTGTTGACAAAATAAGAAATTTGGAATTGATAAATATTTTTATACAAGTCTATTTAGAACTAAATTACGAAACTTTTTTACATTTATGAAAAAATTACTATAATGTTTACTACTATTTATGTAGGCCTTAAGTTAAACATTTTCCTTTCGTTACTGAACGTGATTGTTTCTTGAGCTTATAACTTTCTTAATTTTACTTCAATAATTTTTTTTTACTGGCATATATGAATTCTTTAAACCTTTATCTACAAAAAAGCTATGGAACACTTTTGAATTGGTTTAGAATAAACGTATAAAAACATGGTTGAAATACAAAAACTTGAACGATTTTCAACAAATTCCAAGTTTACGGCCATTTTGTGAGCTTACCGTAAGAGATACGGAAAAAAATCAAGAATACAATTTTGTTTAAAATTTAATTTTCTTTGAGCAAAATGTTATTAGTTTTCAAATTCGTCTTACGGTTAAGCCACAAACTGGCTTTGGAAAGAAGCTTACACTGAGAGAAACGGTCCGGCCGCCATTTTTATTTTATTTAAGGGGTTAAAAATTAAAAATGGAAAAAACCGTATATATACATGGCTCGGCCTAGGAATAAGGAACATTCATGCAAAAAACCTCAAAATCGGTCAAAGCGTTTGGCCGTAATCGTGAGACAGACACACAGACGAAATGCCGAACGGTCGAGTTAAAACGGAGACCTCGCTTACGCTCGGTCAATTACTGTTTTCAGTTTTCAGTGATATTTAACATTGCTAATCTAATTGCATAGTCGTAGTTTATTATAAACATTTACACATTATGGCAACTACAAATGCTTAATTTACCTTTTGTTAGACAATGAAACGAACTTGTAAATACATAGCAAAACTTACTTCTGCAAACTTATTTGTTCGAGATAAACTCTAAAATTATTTGACAAAATCTACAACCGATGGATAACTTAAAAATTCCTGATCTTTAGTTTAAAAATATATATTTACTAGGGGAGGCCCCTGCGTGCTCCGCACGCCAACCCCCAATGAAACCTTCTAAAAACAAATGTTATGTTTTATTTATAATAAGGTAGTACGATTAATAATAATAACCTCAAAATTAAGATGATAAAAAATGATACATGTTCAAATTAAATTATTTCTTATATTTCATAACAGCAGTTATAATAATGGTTAAAAGAACCAGCAAGGCTCAGGTCTACACTTTAAAACCCTAACCTAAAATCTAGAAATACAAAAATAATTGCTTCAAATTTTGAAATCAGCTGTTAATAGAAATATTGGAACAAACAGCTATATTATCTGTTCTTTTATTCAATTTATTGCTATGGTAATAAATGTAAATATATGTGTTGGTTTATAATTCTAGGCCTAACCTAAAAAATTTTCCGACTAAATTTACAAATATTGAAATAAAGAAAGGTTTCTGTCGAAATGAATTATAATATAGCCCATGTTACTCAGGTAAAGTGTAGCTTTTTATCAGTAAAACTATTTTTTCAATCGGTTCAGTAGTGCTAGAGATGGCAACCCCCCCCCCCTCTACATACAAACAAACAAACAAACAAACAAAAAAACGAACTTTACCTCTTTATGATATTAGTATAAATGTATGAAGAGTTAATAGAACAGCCATACAACCTTCTAAAAATCACACTTATAAGGTTTCTCTATATGTGTGTCAACGTGTATCTTTTATAGGTTAATAAGTAGCAGATTTTATTTAAAAATATAATTTACTTTAACTGTGATATTATTTTACAGAACAGCTGTTTTATGTTTTAAATTTATTTATTTAATACCAAATGTTTTAATGTAAACAAAACAGACGTTTTTAAATTATCATGTATTTCTTATGGGGATTTTTCGTTTTTCGGGGATCTCAAAAACCCCTTAGTTTTTAATTTTAGAAAAGACTTATATTTTTCCCTCGTTCCTTGAATCGATACCTTTAATTTGACACCTCTCCCATCATCCTCCGATTTACCAAATTCCCACAATTTTGAATCTAAAAATTAGCTTACAGAATTATATATAAGGATATATATTTATATATATCTGACTATACAAACAAATTATTTACAGGGATTATTTACACATTTAGTTGTTGTTGCTATTTTAATGAGTAAATATTTGTATAATATATAAACATATAACTGGATTTACTAGTTTGATACATTATTAAGTCTTCCGATGTCTCCACATAACGCTAATGGCTGCAAATGTTTGACAAGCTAAATTTCATAAAATGGTTTCCCGATATTACAATTATTATCAGAACACGTGAATTGTAAATATTACGCTAGAAAATGTTTAATCCTACGTTACGTTAAAATGTCAAGTTTAAAACAATCCTCTCTTTGTTTAAATGTGTTAGAAGAATATTTTTAAATGTTTCGTGATAAAACTAGCTTTAACAAATTACTGAAGGGTATACTAAAATTGTGTGAAATGATTGCACCTTGATTTAAGCAAATTTTATAATTGTGTATTAAGATGCAGTTGTATTGGTGCAAATTGAGTGGTAACAACCTAAAACAAGTATTCAGCTATTTTACGGAATTACTTTTGGTGTGTATATACAGTAGTACATTTTCCAAGATAAAAGTTTAGTGATCGAGATAATTTTTGACAAGAAAATGAGAGTTTTGTATTCATTAAAATGCATTCAAATAAAACAATAATGTAAAATATATAATACGGCCTATGAAATTATTCTTTTCCAAACTAAGCTACAAACACTAGTACAAACACATAAATATTTTAAAAAATCGCAATAAACAGTTGAGAGGAACGATGTACAAATTAAAATCATTATATTAATACAAGAAGGTCGAAAATTTAAGTACGTCTTTTAGAATTAATTTATTATAAAAGGGGAGGAATGGAATCATTGGAAAGGTAATGTACTGTATATGTGCACACAAAGAATGCGTGTGTTGTCGTTAAAATAAAATACACAAATCTTAACCTGAAATTATGTTGCTAAGCTGGTTATTCGAATAAGCTATTTCATCTATTATTTTTATGTAGTGGTTTGCTTTAACAATAAATAAAATATACTTTTGTAGATCATGGCTTTATAAATTTCATACACTCATTATGTTTCCATACAAAATGATTCAAACAATTAAATATAAACAATTTGATCACATTCATGGCAGTTTGATCTACTATCCCTTAGCCTTCAATGAATTCACCAAGCTTCCTCTTTGCTCTTTCAGAATATTTGCATCATAGCGTCAAGGAAAGAATTAAGAATTTGTTTACAAAAATACATTATAATTAATTATGTAAAAAAAAAATAAAAAAATAGTTACTTTACAAAGGCAATTAGTTGAATTTCAAGTAAAGAAAATAAACTAGTACCAATAAATTGTTTGTCATTAGGAGTCAAATTAAATATTCTATTGTAACTATCAGTACAACGGTAGGTTATAAATTTATTACTGGTTACAGTATCAATTAGAATTTAATATCGGTTTTAGTGCAGCAATAAATATGCAATATCTCTATATGTAGATTTCAGATGCGTCACAGAAGTCGTAACCATTTATGCACTGATATGTCTGTCAGTTCAATAAACCTAAATCATTTCTAAAGATATGATACATTAATTAGAGCGTATCAAGGATATGCAATTTTATATAATATGCATGTTCGCGAAAACATTTGTTACGTGTTTATTATCACACGAAACTATCATGTTTAGTGCAGGGTTATTTGTATACATAATAATTTATTGAACTTCATAACTGTATAAAAGTACAAAATGCGTAGTTTGTGTTGTCAAAGATGTTTTTATAACGTTCTTATTAGAATGAATTGCTGAAGAGATCGATAATATAAGTAGCGCTCTTAGTGATTCACAAAGAAATACCGAGGACATTAAAATAGCTTTTAAAATGGAGACGACAGCTCTTAAAAAAGTAGCACATTTACGAATATCTGCAATATCCATATTCATACAATATGCATAGTAACATTCGATTGAAATAAACATCTTGTAAATTATTTAATTCATTCGTCAGAATTTGATGCTCTCCTATAGTGAATAAAAATACACAAATAAACTGAAACACATTTATTAATATAGTTATTCTACTACCCTAATTTACATTTCGGTAACCAAGTTACCATCATCGGAGGGTTCTAAATCTAAACTAATAAATCTACATATACTAACCAAATTCTAGGAAAATATTTAACTTTAAATATTTTCATAGAATTTAGTTAAGATATGTAGATTATATTTTTGCTGTAATTGACCTTAAAAAATTTAATATTAATGTTTTTCTTTGTCAAATTAATGGCATACATGATAGCTCCATCAAGTTTACTCATGACATAGGACAGAACAATAGGTTACCGTTTCTTGATTTATTATGTATCAAAAGCAAACAAAATATCGAATTTGATATTTACAGAAACCCCACCAACAATAACAGGTTTATAGTTAGTAATTCTAACCACTGTATTAAACATAAATTAGCTGCTTTCAAAAGCTTGTTAGACAGAGTCAATTAAATTGCCTTTAACTCAAAATCGTTTCATAAAAAAAAAAAAAACATGGCAGTCGAGGGACTGCCGTTGGAAGTGAA
>JAGFPH010017844.1:0-17081 GCA_018207615.1 Philaenus spumarius | reverse complement strand
TTAATATAGTTGGGAGGGAAACTTTTGCTTTTTGCCTACATTAAATGGCAATGACTTTAAATCTGTTGTTTTTTTTTTTATGTAACGATTTCAAACGGTCGTGTTGTATACAGTCCGTAAAACAATATACACTAGAGCAGATTATTTATATCAAAATTAAGAAAAAGTATGTGCAAATAGGTTCTAAAAGATTTGTTTAAAGAGAATCAGCTATTTTGTAGTGATTATGGGCCAAATTTACATTTTTAATTAAATATGTTATATGCATTTTATTATAAAGGGTTCCCAGCTTCATCTGTCCGAAACTTTACGGGGTTATTTGTCAGCTTTAAACAAGCAAATAATACAATACAACATGTGTCCTATCTCGATCTGTTTTCTGCCTGTCCGTCTCTGTATGTGATTTTTACAAATACCTCAGTAGGAAACACTTAGAAAAGTTCAAGTTATAATCATGTAACTGGGTATAAATATTCATCTAAATAGAGTACATTTTACTGAAAACAATTTGTTTTCCTGCAACAATCCGTTTCAAAATGGCGGCAGTTGAAAATTTTCAATGTTAAATATCTAGAAAATTTTACAAAAAAACGTAAATACATCGCCAATTCCATTGATATAAGGTTTTAGTATAATTTAGTCATTAATAACGGAGATAACTCAAATTTAATGGTCGAATGTAGGGCTTTTCATTACTGTTTCATTAATATGACCACCTTCAGCACCCGGATAGCCTTTATTAGCGAATTTCCATAGGAAAACTGAGCTATTGCAGTGGCCCTTATGGTAAGACCCAAGGTCGGGAGTAGCAAATGAGCACCGTTCATGGTCCCCAGAACACGTTTTGGGGTGTCATTAAAAATCATACATATATGTATATATGTGTTCGCACTCTAGCGGCCGCATTTCAAGTCCGATTTGGTTCAAATTCGGTACACATGTTGGTTGTCTACGTCGCTCGGACCAGTTCGTTAGCCAAAAAAATCCAACAATCGGAAGAACGTTTTTTTACCGGAAGTAACTATTTTTTTAGATTTTTCCTACGAGAATGAATTTGTTTTTGAATTTTTTCTACAAATATAAATGTAGGATGTTATTCTGCACATTTTGTTTTTTTCACACGACCTTATAGCTCGCTTGGTGCCCCCAAAATCGATCAAAACGTAAAATACCATAGAAGTACCCGGTTCAAAGCCATGTGGTGGATTCCACCGTGGGGTTGGCGTGCGAAGCACGCAATGCATTGTGTGTTGAAGATACTCCCAATATGGGGGTTGGCGTGCGAAGCATGCAATGCTTTGTGTGTTGAAGATACTGCCAATACGGGGGTTGGCGTGCGAAGCACGCAATGCTTTCTGTTGAAGATACTCCCATTACGCAGAATGGCATGCGAACCATTTTGCAGCTATTCAGCACCGTCGTGAATAGAACTATTTCCCAAACTGTTGGTTAAAACCGTAAACGTAGGCCTATAAACTTAATTTTGGAAATTTGCTCAACTCGCGTCAGCGGTTACGTCGAATTATTTCGGTTACAGTGGATTGAGCCCTTAAAGCAATACAGCAGAGTGAGTATTATAGTTGCCAGATACACAGGTAAACAGTTTGTAGACATCTGTGGTGCTGTTTTAAGTGCAGCTCGAAAACTTTAAAGTAAAAATCGGGAAAAATAAACAGTTCGTAAAAAAATGTCCAATAATAACCGCCATTTTTTATTCTAGAAATGAAAAGAAGTGGTTTTAGATCATCTCGAAGATTTGAAGGTGGCGGACATGTTCTCCCGTCTCAACAACGTTACTGCTATATTTTGTTAAATTTTAAAATTAAGAAGATCACAAAGAGTGTCCATAGATTTATAAAAAATATATATCTTCGTATTTCTGAACAATCAAAAATTGCTAGTAGTATTGTAGTGAGGATATTGTTTTAAAGGACTGGTAAATAAAATATTATATTTAACTTCTGGTTAGAACATTTTAAACTGTATAATTTCTTAATTGTCTGCTGAATTTGCGTTATTAAATTCAAACTGTAATATATTGGTTCTAGTATAACCCTTTAAATAGAACATGTCATGAAACTTAAATAACCAGCTGTTTGAGATGTTATGTTTTTTTTTATTATTCGTTCAGGAAACCACAATTTAAAAGCAAGTACAGTACTCATGTTGTATAAAATCTAACATGAAAGTTAATTGACCGTTCGGCATTTCGTCTGTCTGTCTCACGATTACGGCCAAACGCCAAGACCGATTGACATGACTTTTGCAAGAATGTTCCTTATTCCTAGGCCAAGCCATGGGTGTACATGGTTTTTCCATTTTTCATTTTTAACCCCTTAAATAAAATAAAAATGGCGGCCCGACATTTCTCTAGTGTAAGCTTTTTTCCAAAGCCAGTTTGTGGCTTAACCGTAAGTCGAATTAAAAACTAATAACATTTAACATGTGGAAAATTTGATTTTGTACAAAATTGTTTTCTTGATTTGTTTCCGTATCTCTAACGGTAAGCTCACAAAATGGCCGCAAACTTCAAATTAGTTAAAAATCGTCCAAGTTTTTTTATTTTAACCATGTTTTTATACGTTTATTCTTTAGATATCTTCACAAAACCTTATAATTTTATGGAGAGAGAGAGCGCAACCTGCTGTCTTGCTCTTTCCTGCGCTACGTCAGTGTGGCCGCTGTGACTGTGAGCGAGTTGTGGTTACTTCCTTACTGGCACACTATTTCTAACCTAAGCACAAAACCACATTTGTTATTTCAACGAGCCAGGTCTACTGTTCACAGAACTACTAGTTAAGAAATTATTAAGTAAATTTCAAAAATTATTTATGATCACGCATGTTGAACGGAATGTGTGTTGTCGCAATTCAGTTTACAACGGATGTCAATATGGGGGCTAACTTCCTTCGATGACTCGCTTCGGCATATGTAAAAAACTAATGTCAATGTAGGGGCTAACTTCCTTTGGTATTAACCCCTTTGGTATATTTTAGTGAAACGTTGCAAAAGAGCATTCCCAAATGGGAATTCACCACACTTTGGTGATACTTCTTAAAAAATGTTGGTTATAAGCTAATCTTGGTTGTTTTAGATTATAGACCAGGTTGCCAACAAATTAACATTTTTGATATAACTCAATATAATTTCAGAATCACCCAGAACAATAAGAAATTTGTTTTTTAAATTGCGAATTTATTTCATATTGAAGAATGAGAGTTGAAGGAAACAAATAAACATTATTTTTACCTTGTACATATGGGCGCCCATATGATATTTACTAGGGGGGGGGGGGCTAGTTCGGGGTATGGGGCTTAACGCGTTCACTGCTAAGGACGCACATGTGAGCTTGACACTGAACACTATGAGAAGCGGCCGAAGCACAGTGCATTGCACGCCAACCCCAAATTGAAATGGGAGTATTTTCAATACACAAAGCATTGGGTGTTTCGCACGCCAATCTTCATATTGGGAGTATTTTCAATACACAGCGCATTGCGTGCTTCGCTCACCAACCTCCGTATTTTGAGTATTTTCAATACACAGAGCATTGCAGCTCATGCTTGAACTCTTGTAAAAAATAAAATAAGTGTATGTAAAATCAAACGGCACATAACATTTAAAACGTATTTTAGTGCTAATCTCTTTAAAGAAAAATACCTGACTATAATTAATAATATACATATTTTACTTTTCCTGGGAGCTAGGGGGGGGCATGGCCCCCCTCGCCCATAGGTATGGGCATCCATGCTTATACACTCTATCTCTAAAATTGTTTCTGCTGATTCCTAACATGACCCATCATCTTACCTAAAATTGATAGGTTGACCCAAAAAATATTATTTTTCTAAGCTATGAAACAGACATTATAGGAGAGTAGCCAGGTCAAAAATACAGAGTTGGAAACAGCCATTTAAACTTTCCCACTATAATTTGCCGTAAATGGATTCAAATTGTTCAGGGAAAATTATGAACAGATGAAATTTAATCAGCCAGGGTTTCTTCCAAATTATTGTTGACAAATTTTGTCTTAAAAACGTTTAAGTAGATAAAATACTGCCACGTTAACTCACTCTCTCAGGACTTGCTTCCAAGGCTGTCCAGCATCCGAAGCTCGCGCTTTACGTTCTGCTTCAAAGCGATTGAGCCTGTCCATAAACGATGTCCCAGGCAAGGCCACCTCGGCTCTAGAGTCTTCTAAAGGTTCTCCCGTAGTCCGAGCGTAAGCCAAGTCTGCCACATTGGGAGTCGATCCGACCAGATTGCTGTACTGAGGATGATAATGCTTGAAATGCATCTGTAAATCAACACAGACGTTTTTTAACGCAACTTTACCAAATCTTCACGATCTACGATAGTGATATGACCTTTTGAAATTCCCCGACTAAATTACTTTTTCCCCGACCAATCTTAAACAAAACCATGCTAATTTTATTTTAGTAAATCAGTCAAACTATATTGGTGAGCAAATAAATTTTTAGAGAATTAATTAAATATATTACAAATATTTAACCCTAGAACTGGCATGGTTAAAGCTAAAATTGAAAAGCCCGTTTATAGCGTTTTGCAAGCATATTATTAAAAATTCGCCATAAATAGTAAATGAACCCCAATCCAAACGTGTTCAATAGCTTTTATGTAAAAGAAACTTCAAAGAATTCAAATATGCCAATAAAAATTTTAGGTTCTTTTGAAATTGTAAAAGTTATTAGCTTAGAAAGCAAAAAATGTTCAGAAACGGAAGGAATAGTAAAATTTTTTTATAATTTTATTCAAAATATACAAAAGTTTTGTAATTTAGTTCTAAATATGAATGTGTAAAAATATATTTTAATTTCAACATTTTTCAGTTGAAAATAAAAATTTTTACGTTCCAACTACAAAAACACAAAAAAAATAGGCCTATTTTCAAAACGAATAGGCCTATTTATTTTTTACTCCAAAATGAAATTTTATTATACCAAATTGTAGAGAATAAATGATAGAATTGAACTGTAAGATTGTAAATTACAAAAAACCTTACATTTTCTAATCAGATACAACAGAACGAACAAAAGTGTATAAACTTTCCATGATTTTTACCAAAAATCCTATAAACAAAGTTGTACAGTACGATTTTTTTAACCGTGCCCTCGGCTCGGCTAGCGCTCGGTGGGCTAGCGGTGTAGCGGGGAGTAATTGTAAAGGCAGTTCCACAAACTTCGAATAAACAAAAATGATTGAATAATTATTCGAATAAAATTATTGAAATAAAAACTACTTGAATGAGTCATAGACTACTTGTCTCTTGTTGGAGTATTCGAATAATAATACTGTGGTGTGGTTAAGGTAAATGCCAGCCACAAAGTAGGCCTACTTTCCCCCAGGCAGGAAGTTTACTCCGGAATCTAACTCCAGATATCCGTACCGAGCAAACCGTAAGTCAAACAAAAAAATGTTTCAAATAAAATATTTAATTTGAACCTTTATCGAAAACTTTCTCGCGAACACTTTGTCTCAGACCAACAAACAAAAAACTTTCCAGCGGTGTGAAAATTTCATGTCATTATTAAAGTACATTGTTGTAATATTGATTTTTAAAATATGAAATAGGTTTTGTAATGGATTTTCTTTTACATCATACGAATCGTATAGTTCTTATCTGCGTATCCGTGAAATTTTCATAATTTTACATCGCTGCTAAGTGTATTAAATGTCAGTGTTATTAAAGCTCGGTTTTCGCTATTTCACGCCGCTCGGCTCAGTTTTCGTGGAGAAAACCAGAGTAGACAAGAGCGATTTCTAACGTTATCATTCAGGTTAGTACAATTTGGCCGAGGGCACGGTTTAAAAAATCGTACTATATAATGTTGAAGAAATATTTTTGTAATTTTTTTCAAGATATGAAACAGTTGTAGAAAATAGTTATAAAGAAAAATCTGTAGAAAAAAATATCATACACTTAAAAAAAAAACTGCATTGCGATCACGTAAGCGTAAATCTGTCAAATTTAGGTTAGGTTAGGCAGATTGCTAAATATTAGTATTATGTCTAAAAACCACTATATATCTTTGTAACATGTATAAATCACTAAACTAAATGTAGATTTTTGCTATAGTTATTTTTGGTATAGATTATTGCTAAACTATAATTTTTTCAGGTAGATTATATAGTCTAGGCTACCAGCAAAAATGAAAGAAGACTGCTATCTATTAGAAAATATTTCACAATACTTTATAAACATAATTTCACTAAAAAACACAATAACACATTCTACAATTATTCATTTATAACTGTAGCACAATATAACACAGTTTTATAAACTACAAACACTTTCAATTCACTAAAATATCAAGTGGAAATAAAGCTTAGACGTGAAGGCTTTCAGAATGGCTTGGGAAAATGGCGATAAACCTTGACAAAACCGTCTTTCTTTATGCCAGTCTGTGCCAACACAATATCACTAAATTATTTCAACTGAACATAGACTAAAACTTTATAATTTTATCTTTAAAATGGTATATTACACATCTTAGGAATAAATCGATTTAAAAAATGCTTGCTAATTGGTCCGAACTTTGACCAATGACAAGCCTTTATTGTAAATTCGATATCTCGCAACCTAATACAGCCACAGCTGATATCTAGACACCACTTGAAAGATAAAGGTCTGATGAATTCAATGATGTGATGATCTTTGTGATAATTGACATCTGTGAGGAGTTACAGACTGTTGAAAATGACTAACTTTTACCTTCTCAAAGACGCAACTTAGCGCGGAAAACAGCTGCTTTACATACTATAATTTTAAATCAAAGATTACGTATGTAAATATTCGTTTTACGAAAAAGTTTTAAATACAAAAATTAAAGTTTAACTGATTAACTTTCCAACGGTGCCGGTTCTATTACGATCGGATGATTTTAAGTGTATTAAATACCTGAATATGCAAATTCTCGCTATTGTTCGAGCTTGTTGCATTCTACGCCCGAGAGAGCGTAACAAAGTGCAGTCTGCCATCTACAGGGTTAATTAAACACGGTAGTATTATAACAGTTCAATATTTAATACTACCTATGTTACTGTACCCACCACCAGCAGTTGCAAATTACACATGTATGACTATAAATATTAAATTAAACAATGAATTAGTCAAATTATATTTTATTACATTATAACAAATTACATTAACCTAATTGGTTTTTTTGTAATCCATCTAAATTACAAATACAGATACAGTAAATTTGAGGAGAGTATTTAAAAGTAACCTATTCACACTTTCACTTGAACAATGAACAAAAGAATTCAGTTTTACCTGTAACAAATTTTCTTTCCTGAAGTTTTTGCCACAGCCGTCCATAGGACATGTAAATCCATCTTGTACGGGGGTTGAAACATTTGTATCTGAAACATTAAACGTTATTGTATGGATGTCAACACGTTCACTGCTAAGGACGTACATGTGAGCTTGACACTGAACAGTAAGAAGCAGCCGACGCACAGTGCATTGTGAGTATTTTCAATACACAATGCGATGCGTGCTTCGCACACCAATTTTAAGCCTATGTGCGTCCGCTTTAAAATATTAGTGATTATTATGTAGAAGGTTCAAAAATAAAAAATAAAGCAATTTCTACTCATGTAGGCTATAAATATAAAAAATAAAAAGTCAGCTCCTAGCATAGGAAATACGAAATTTGCGTAGCAGTGAAATTATAAATTTACAGAAACCTGTATAAACCAATCACATTTTATCATTTTAAGTCAATTCAGAGAGACTTTACATTAGGTAACAGTACGCCACTAAGTATAAAACAGAATGAATATACTTTGGACACCAATAATCCGAATTAACTTTTTATGTCAGGGTAAAAAGTGAAAAGGGAAAATAATAATATTACAGTAGAACCCTGCTAGTCCGACCTCGGGTAAACCGACTCCTCGCTTAGTTCGACCATACAGCCATATCGGCGATTGTTTTCGGTGTTTCTCATCAAGCAGTTGGTCCAATTATTACAAAAACAGATCGCAATTCACCTGTTTGCAATGTTAAGGAATTTAACATACATCTGGCAATACGGGGTGCACAGGTTGCCATGACAACTGCCTCTTCCTGATTGGAATAGCGCGTGGCGAACCCCCTCTCACCACTACGGCCGCGTCGTTCTCAATCTTATTAGGCCTTAATTTAAAAGCAGTTTAAATCAAAGTACTGTACATATAGTCGTGTGACTCGCTGACTAATCATTGATGATAAGAGTTAGTAGACCGTCGACATGTCGGCCTTTACATTTGGCCGCTTTCTTGTCGGAAAGAGCCACAAGCGGGAAAGAGTCTACTGTATGTGTTAATGTTGCGAATGGAGTGAGGGATTTGCTTCAGCGCTAGCATGCATTTTACGCAAATGTACAAAATTTAATTTTGCTGCAGTTATTCGTTTCAAGATGGCGGCAGTTCAAACAAGAAACTAAAGATTTTATTAAAAGTGTTGAGTTGCAAAAAATGTAGACAATTTAAAGACAAACCCAACGGTGTATAACTTTTTATCATTGAGTGAAGGATAAATAAGAAAATGCAATTATTCTGGCTGGAAATGGTTTTCAGTGATTATTGAAGAAATTCATAAGAATTATAACGTTAGGCGTTATAAAAATTAAAAAAATTTATTAATAAAACTTGTTAAAAATAAAATATTGAATTTAGGTTAAGCCTATACTAGTTTTCTTTACCTGTTGTCTTTTTACAACTGAAATGTTCTAATCTCACCTAGCTCACAACTTACAACTCAGGATCGTGAGGTTCCTGAACAAGTACTTGCTGGAATATAGGATAATCAAATCAAACTGTAGGCCTAATGGTTCACATAACAACTGATTTTAATTGGCCGCTTTAGCCCTGCATGTTTTATTTTTATATCAAGTTACAAAAAATGTACAACCTTATAGGTCATTTCGACAAAAAAAATGTAATCAAACAAATAACATAAATCAATTTAAATTCAAAAAATATATGGTACATACAGATATATAATACTTACGTAAAAAGGCAGACACACAAACTTATTAATTTAAAAAAAAAAGAAGAATAACCCACTCGCACGTGCAACACTTTTGTAGTCTAGTTCATCGCGCCCGATTTACTGTCACATTATTTTAAAAACTTGAAAAGTTCGCCGATTGCTACAAACACCTTGTCGAAGATTTTAACTTTTTAAAATTAACAACCTGTTCTTCAATACCTCACTCAAAACACCCTTTACAACTTTGTAGATTATTAATAAATGTTACATATTTAAACTGTTTATTATTGTGCAACACGCAACACTTCAAGCGATGCTCACAGCTTGGACTCTCGTTGAGAAGTGCCCTTAGCGTTCTTCTCCCACCGCTACATCCAGCCGGTGTCTATTTTCTCCCTACCAATCAGGAACGTCTAACGATACATTCTTTTGGTTGCTAGCTATGCGTTCTTTTTAGATCTTGCATGTGGAAAATCACGTAGACCATTTTTCCTGGAATTAGCTTGCAGGTGTTTGCTTCTTATCTCGCCTAGACGGGTGTGGACGTTACTTTTCTAACTGCGTCTCGAAACTCGTATACTTTCCGCGTCTTAAAGTCAGTGCATAAACTGTCTATTTTTAAACTCACACATATAAATTGGATATAATAATTAATTTTAATACTTGTCTGCCTTTTACATTTATTCAAATTAATACTGAAATTGACTTTAAAATTTGCCTTTTATCAAAATATTGAACCGACTCATGTCTTATGCATTTTCCCTGCCCTTTACTTTAAGAATCCCGAAGCTTTAGTGTAACACTTTTTATTTCTTTATTTTGCAATAATTCAACAATCTTACACAGTCTAAATAAACAGAGTGTTATAATTTAAATGTATCGTGGCAGGGTCACGATTTTGTGGTCAAATTTTGAAAATACAGTGTTGGGTATCGTTTTATATATTTTTGGGTAAGGGAAAACAGATTTTGACAGTTGAAGAGTTGTAGCGCGTCAGGTTCATGATTTTGGAGTCAAAATTTTGAAAATACGGTGTGTGGTATCGTTTTATATGTTTTTTTTGGGTACGGGTAAACCTATTTTGATAGTTAAGAGCCGTTGCACGTCGGAGACATGATTTTAGGGTAAAAATTTTTAAAACCGTGTGAGAAAAAGAAAAGAAGTTTACTTCTCACACGTTTTTTTAATAAGTGTGGGTATAAAGAAGTTTCACTTCTTCCGCGTGTCACATTTATTGATACAAGCACAATTTTTTTATTGGAATATGCGTATTAGGAATTACACAAAACTTCACCTTCATCCCTTTACCCATTCCTGAGGCTCACATCAAAACAATTGAGCCTATAAGATTCCGGTAATTTCCTTTTAAAGTACGGAATTCTAAAAATAATACAAATCTGGAATCTAGCAAAATTATACTCATTCGACAAAACAATAAAATATTTTTGTTTCTTTTAAGGCAAACAACCATTAAGGCTATAGTTGAAACTAGACTTTAAAGACAAAAACTTAACAGTGCAAAATTACTTAAATTTGTATAGGAAGAGAAACAAATATTGAACAAAGACTACTTACTCAATACAGGAAGTAAAGGCGTAGCGGGTAACGGCTCCTGAGGAAGTGGTAGCGGCGACGAAACTTCCAAATTTCCAGAATTGGCTGATTTTTTGTTTTCACTTTCCACGGGCTTGCTTTTTGGAAGCAGTGTTTTAATCCGTTTCACTTCTGCAGGCGCCGAAGGTGTAGAAGATGCAGCAGGTTTTGGAGGAATCGGTCTGATACAAACATGAGCAGCAAATTAGAAGGAGAAAGAATATTAACAGCCTTCGAAAGTCAGTGCTTTCTAAATACTAAGTAAAGAATATATTATTAGCCAAAGATAATCAATCAGTATTAAATATACTTTCTAAATAAATTTACTTATCTATTTTAAGAAATTTGTAATATATATATAGAGTCCCGATATTTCGAGTTGAATGGGATCGAGAGTACTTCAGATTGTGAGAAACTCGAATCACACAGAATATGCAAAGGTTAAAATAAAACTACCGTTTATAGTCCTCGTATAACCGCAAAAATGGAAGTTTTATTAAATATACAGTATTTTGTATTGAACACTGAGGTACAAAAAGTAACTTTATATACAGTACAAAAATAGTAACTTACTTTCTCAAAGAAATCATAAATAGTTTTTTTTTTTTTTTATTTAACTATACTGCAACATTTAACCATAGTTTAAGAGCAGCGATATCAAGTCAACGACAGGGAAATACGGTATCGGCTGCAGTAGCTTCATGTTTGTTGTTCGACATAGCGTAGCGCTGCATCCAAAATCAGCGATTAAACAAATTTTACACACAATACAGTAATGAGACAGATTTATTTTTAGACACGTCCGGATTGGTGTCGAGTGATCTTGTAAGAGAGGGGTGGGAAATACGGTAGTGGCGAGAAAAGTTTGTTTCTATAGTATTTTTGCACATTGAAGGCGTTATTTGTGGCTCGAATCACAAGGATTATCGCTACTCAAATTACTGGGACTCTACTGTGTTTCATAGTAGATGGCTAGCAATAAAGCGATTTAAAGACAACAGAAACTACTTGAGTGTCACTTCCAATATTGATTAATATTTCCGGAAACGTTGTGTATTGATTTTTAACACAAAAATGATGGCAAATGTCCGAATAACTAATAATAAAATTGAACATCTATCATTAATAAATGATAACTTCAATCAGAGAATATTATCGTTTACTGAGGTTTACTTTAGGATTCACAAGACAAAATGGGCGCTGCTGACAACCCGACGCTTTACTGGAGCTACCTGGGGTCTCGAACCTCATGCGGCTCTTTGGCTCTACGAAGCTGATTAGACCCCAAATCACATATGTAGCTGTGGTTTGGAGGAAAAAATCATGCCAAACTGCAGCAGGGAACGACGACTCACACGCCTACGTATAACTGGAGTTTACATAATGTCGGAGGCAAGGAAGTATGCATACAGGCTAACGAGTGTGAACGAATGACGGAAGGGTATGCCTGGAGCAGGACGAAGAGTCGGAGAGACATGTAAAATTTGACTGCGGAATTCTGTAGCACAGAAGTAGAGTACTCTTTGGAATCCATCAACCAGGGGATGAGAAAGACAAGTACTTGGTGGAGAAAATCCTGGACCTCAGAAGAACTAGGCGTGGGACACAGTGTGCACAATAAACCAAGGGTTGACATGAAGTAAATCATCTCCAAGGAGGAATCCACCCCACTATAAGTGTATTTTAATAAGAGTATAGTGAGCTGTATAAAACAGATTTAAATCATTCAATCATTAAAAGAAATTGTGCATGCTTTTCGTACACTATTTTCATTAATCACGGTGGATTCACAAAATAAACGTAATAATTGATATTTTAAAGATAAACGTTGAATTTTAGAGTTTTTAAAAATTACCAAGAATGACTCAGAGTAATGCGGCAAAGCAAAAAAATTCCACAGCCACTTTGTGTAAAAAAATAAAGACAATGCAAATTTAAGTTCGCTTCGCTTGAAGCGGGACAAAATTGGAGTTGAAATCCCGCCCGTTGGTCTTGGATAAGAAGCTACATCACGATAAAATCCTCACGCGTATTTGAACGGGGTACTTTTACGGTATTTTAAGCTTCAATTGATTTTGAAGGGACCAGACGGGCTCTACAAGGTCGTGTAAAAAATCTCCTATATTTATTTTTTTAGGCAAAACCCCAAAAAAGTTTCATTTTAGTGCAAATATGTTTTACTCCGGTCAAAAAACGTGTCATTGGATTTTTCGGGCTAACGAACTTGTCCGAGGAACTTAGAAAATCAACGTATGGACCAATAGCAGTCATTAGAGTGTAAACACATATATATATATATATATATATATCATTTTTAATGACACCCCAAAACGTTCTGTAGACCACGATTGGTGCTCATTGACTACTTAGGTCTCATCACTCCTCACCTTTCATATGGAAATTCGCTAATAACAAATACCGTTGTTAAACATAAAATAAGAAAATTTAGTTCATTTGGGTAATTCTGTTGGTAATTAATGTTCATACTTTACATTAGATGAATGTGAATACCGCAGCAGGAATTATTCCTTACTAGAAATCTCCCAAGTTAACAGGTAGGAGAGTCAAATCGTTACATCTCAAAGATTACATACAAAACACTTATAAAGAATAGCATTACATACTTAATTTTAATCTTGGTAACACTGGTTTCGCTTGGTTCTTCTGATTCGGCTGACTTCGTTGAGTGGGGCTCGAGCTTAATTTTATTACGCTTTCGGCGACGTTTAGTTCTGGGTTTAAACGTTTGCTCTACAGGGCTAGAAAAAAAAAACATAAAAAATATGATGTAAATTACACTTTTTACAATAACTACATGAATAAATTTGTTTGACTACAGCATTTGTACTGTAATTCTGAATGTTGTTCAACCACAGTGAATAATGAGAGTTTATTCCAGTCACTAAGCCAAAAACGAGGGTCAACCTTGGAATGAGAGATAACAAGTTGTAATCTCTTATAAACCTTTATTTTGGCATTCTAAAAGTTGTCTCAAAAGTCTTATAAAATCTCGTGTCTGCGTCTTAAGATATTCAAGGTCAAAGTTCACAAAAAATAAATTTTTTGGAAAATATCTCGCTTTTTATGGTTTCAACGATATTTGCATCTATTATAAAAATTGTAGAGCATAAAATCCGCTACAAATTTTGTTTATAACATTTTTTTATACGATTAATCGTTTTGAGATAAAGCGCGGAGAACGCACAGCACTTATTCATACATAGTATAATGCAAGGTCAACCGTGAGTCCCAGTAAATAAAACGTAGTGTAAAGTTAATAGATCTTTAAAAAAATCCATAATCTTTCCTAAATTACTATTCAAGCTAGGCCCAGTTTTGTTGGGAGTCTTGTAGTAGGAACATAAAAACTGGTGTTTTCAAAATAAGAAATTTGAAATTGATAAATATTTTTATACAGTTCTATTTAGAACTAAATTACAAAACTTTTTTACATTTATGAAAAAAATTACAAAAAATGTTTACTACTTTTTATGTAAGGCCTAAAGTTGAACTTTTCCTTTCGTTACTGAACATGTTTTGTTTCTTTTTTTATTGGCATATATAAATTCTTTGAACCTTTCTCTAAGAAAAAGCTACGGAACACTTTTGATTGGTTTTTAATTATTACTATATTTGGAGAATTTTTGAAAACATGCTTGCACACGCAACAAAATGGCTTGACTTCGGAAAAACGTTAGCGTGAACAGTTCCAAGGGTTAATCCTAACATACAAAATGCTCATACCAAATTTGATCTCAATATTTGATCTATTTCTGGAGTTACGTTGAGTTTTTATTTAAAAAAATGGTGTATTGCGACTAAACTAAACGGAATTTGAAAAAGCGTTACTGAATATTTTTTATTTATTTCTATGTATGCAATTAGATCCTGTAGCCCGTTAAGGATTTTAACACTCTGTAGAATCACAGCAATTTTTTTTAAATTATTTGTAAAATACGTTAAAACATCAGGTTTCTTATTTTTCAGCAGCAGCATAAAATTATTGTTGTAACTTTCTTGTGACGATTTCAAAAAGGTTTTAAGAATCAATAAATGTTCAAATCTTATAGGTTATCACCAAAAGTTTTAAATAAAACCGAAATGATAAAAAATCATCCATGGATTTTATTTATTTTTTAATTTTTGGTGTTTAACGTCCTGCTGTTTTGCACTTAAGGCTAATGAAGACGGGACCTACAGTTTTACGTGGAATCCGAACCACAGCCAACGATGTCTGTTAAGAAACCATTTAGAAAATTATTCGGGGTCAATGGGAATTGAACCCGGAACTTTTCAATTGATGGTTGCCATGACGATTGATAAAGCATTTACGCCTTAACAACCACGGCCATCGTGGCTCCATCATCCATGGAAATAACTCCAGTTAAAATTTGGCACCTACTCATAGATTTTGATAAACTTTAAATTAGCTCTGGGAGTAAGGATACATTCATACTAGAATTTTTTTTTAGTTATTAACAGTTAGTTTATACATAAATAGAATATATTGTTAAAGCATATATTATTCTATCATGAACAATTCAAGGCAAACATATTTTTTCCTATATGCAATTTAAAATTTCTTACAGTTTACTGTTCATTGAAACTGATTGGTCTAACTTTATAAAATCGTAAAAACTTACGGTGTAATTATTCTGATTTTATTTTTACTGTCTTCAATCAGTTGTTGTTTTCGTCCGACGACAAAATCAAAATGATCCTCCGGGTAAGGCTGTTGGATTTCACTGTAGTAACCTCGAAGTTCATTTCGAGATCTGAACTTCCTGCCTTCAGGACTGAAAAAAAGAGAACAATTTAAATTACTTTTTTAAATTTAAAATATTTACATTTTTTGTTTTACAACTTCAACGGAAGTGAATTGAGGTATGTTTTCACATTAGTACATAAGAAAATTCTTTATTTAGGCTAAAATTAAATTTTGAATGATTTTTGGAAATATTTCCATTTTATTCCATCAGTTTTCAAAGCAAACTGTTCATTAAAAAAAAAAAATAAGTTAAACTTCTTCATGATTAGCAACTCCAAACAAATAATAAAGTCAATTAAACATTTTGAAATTAGTTAATTTTTTACCTTAAAAAAAATAAGAAAATGATGCATGTTTGTAGCTATATTTTTTGTAACTGCACCAGCACTGCCAGTAAGAAATAATTCGACCACTCAGCTGAACCGCTGACATGAGTTGAGCGAATTTTCTAAACTAAGTTTATATGCTTTAGGGTTTCAACCAACTATTTGGGAATCGATCTACTCACAAAGATGCTGAATAGCTGCCTCTGTACGAAATATATTAGAATTTGTTTGCACCCAAGCCTCCAGCTTGGACTCACCCTCTCCTTCGTTCCATTCACAGCAGAAAAACTGGCTTTTAGAGTTTGCACCTCGAACTTGCGGCCTCGTGTTGTGGACTGCTTCGCTTGCAGCGTACAAACTCGGCCATCGGTCTCGGATCAGAAGATGGATCCGTCGGCCCCCACAAGGATTTGAACCGGGTATTTTTATCGATTTTGGGGGAACCAAGCGAGCTATAAGGTCATGCAAAAATCAGAATAATATCCTACATTAATTTTTTTAGATGAAACACCAAAAAAGGTTTCATTCTCGTACGAAAAAACTAAAAAAATCGAAAAAGTTACTTTCAGTTATTGGATTTTTTCAGCTAACGAACTCGTCCAAGTGTCTAATACAACCAACGAGTGTACGCCCGCTAGAGTGCAAACACATATACAGTAGAACCCCTCTAATCCGTCACGTTTGGGACTGGAAGTATGGTCGGAACGCAAAAAAGGACAAATTATCAGAAAATACAGAAAATTATCCGCTGAAAAAAACCAAACGCCATAACGGATAAAAAAACACACAACTGTACACACAATGTAAAACAAATACACTATAACGAACACAGAAGAACACTGACATAAAACCAACAAGTGCCGTGTAAAACGAAATCGCTTATACTTATAGACTGACGCGATAGCCCAGAATAGAACGTCATACAGCTTAGTATTGATATTGATCAAGTAGGCTTTCATTAAAATGGATTTTAGTAATTAAAACCAACGGTTTTGTTTTTCAAATGAATTTTAGAAACTAAATTCTCAACAAAATCAAATGACTAAATTCTGTACGAACAATACAGTAGGCCTAACTGAAAAATGTGTATATATAGTACAGGTGCTTTACATTTAACACATAACTAAATTGAGTAAATTAAGATCAAATAAATTTAAAACCCGTAAGCAGCACTGCCGCATTACTATAGCCGAATTTTCTTATCAAGGAATAACTAGTATTATATAATGAGAGTTTCCTATGAGTTTTGTTCCTTGTTCCGGAAACTGTTCCAAATATACCTTTGCACAGGATTATAGTAAATTTAATTGCCTTTCGAATGATATAGCTCAAAAATTGCACACGGGCTAATGAGTGGGAGAAATTGCGCAAAAACCTGACATGGATAGTGAAAAAA
>JAGFPH010017843.1:0-17082 GCA_018207615.1 Philaenus spumarius | reverse complement strand
CTCGTTTAGCTAATAATAATAATAATAACTGATTTTTGGGGTTTTTTGGCCATAAAGGGGGTTGTTTTTCAAAAATTTTCAAAACCTTTTTATGTGCATCTACGAAGACCTAATTGACGTGTTTGGTGCAAATTTTTTCGAAATCGATCTAATAGTTTTCTCTCTAGATAATAATAATAATATTTATTAGTTAATCTCCAACTTTAATAAAAGTATACAAAGCTAGACAGAAAACTATTTGATCGATTTCAACCAAATTTGCACCAGACATGTAAAGTACGCTTATATAGATACATGAAAAAGGGTTTTGAACAATTTTGAAAAACAACCCTCTTTTTGGGCAAAAAAACCCCCAAAAAATCAGTTATTATTTTTTTATAAAAAAACGGCTCTAACGATTTTGATCAAATTTGGCTTATTTGTAGCCTTTAATGTGCCCTATCATATGCAAAAACCCGCATCTTTCTAAAAATTCTCGTTTAGCTAATAATAATAATAATAACTGATTTTTGGGGGTTTTTTGACCATAAAGCGGGTTGTTTTTCAAAATTTTTCAAAACCTTTTTACGTGCATCTATAAAGACCTAATTGACGTGTTTGCTGCAAATTTTTCGAAATCGATCTAATAGTTTTCTCTCTAGATAATAATAATAATAATATTTATTAGTTAATCTCCAACTTTAATAAAAAAAACTCTCCTACTCCACCCTACAAGTCACAGTGAATCTGTTTAGTAATTTAAATGTGTTTGTGAGAAAGTATGTGCCAGTTCCTGGTACCGTTTTTGTTACTAGTATTTTATATTTGTCATTGCCATAACAACCAATTAATAACACTTTTTTCGTTACATTACATTTTCTATTTTTGTTAGCTCCTACCGCCCTAATTTTTCCTCCAATTCCCTGCAGGTCGCCACCCCTAAGGTGATAAAAAATATGATGGCTTCAAAAATTAGTTTAGAGAAACAATGTACCTGGGGTTGGGATGGTGATGCTTGACTGACGGATCGTATTTCTCCGCTGTCTTGCAGGAATTTCGTTCCAAAAACGTTCATAACCTCCCTTTAGTTGGTCTAAAATGTCGGTAGTTAGATTTGAGACGTGTTTAAAACGAACAACAAAACATTTTGAAGAACACCACTACAAGACGTGCCTTAAACAAGTACCAAGTATTTAATAGCCTACTGTTAAACATTCGTGTGGCAACATTTCATGCATCGTTACGGTTATGGACTTTAAGAATATTATTAGACAACACTAATTAGCGTCTTACAAAATATTTAGTTTATTGTTATATTTCTATAAAAATAATTTTCTACCAACAAAACTTTAAAATTTATTGGAAAAAATGTCTCACATAACCCCAAAATGTTTGAAAATAAAAAAGTTTTTAGTGCTCGTTTTGCAGTCATTAAGTCTACAAATAAATAGGAATTAGTATGTTTTATTTATTGTGCTTGAGTTGATTAATAAACCTTTATAATTAGAACTAGACACAAATACCGCTATTACGATTAAATAATGATCATCCTAAAAATCTTGAACAGGTACGTTTAACCTACACTGGTACACAAGTATGAGGACTTGTATGAGATACAATTGACAAATCACGATACACCTTCTCACCAAGAATATACTGTGATTAGTTTGTACTGTGATAGTTTGAAAGTTTAAAAGTTCATTATAGGTAGTAACACCTTACGAGACAAAGATTTACATAAAATATTAACATCATTTGTTATTGATTAAAATACAGTTATGTAGTACCAAACCAACGATTTAAAGTCGGGACACACATAACCGCACCGTGCCCGCACCGCACCACTGCCTAGTGTTGGCCAACACACGGCGGGGAATAATCTAATGGAAACATATGGAATAGTCCTAACATTACCGACGCACAGTGGGGTATTAGACCACAAAACCTGGCATAGTATATTTAAAAAATGAAAGTGAAACGGTAATTCACTCATTATTACATTAAGATAGTAAACATTCCAAAGAACAATACACAACTATTCACCGGCCGATAAACACATTATTTCCTTGGATAACGCATCAGTACAAGTCCAAATCAGTCGGTTAGCTAGAAGGTCGTGTTCTATAATGCCGTGTTATAGATTATTTTTCTCCCTTCTTTAGTACTATTTTTATTGATCCAGCATGTCAACATCAACATCAAGTAATTATAAACAAAATACATTCGTAAAGTTTAAATATAATGGTTTATAAATTTTGATTAGTTTTGTAAAATATGTAACAAAAATATTGTTAATTTTGTATAGTTATGAAACATTATGTCAGTGTTCCAAATGAGGTCAAGCTATAATTCTAATATCAATGTAAAGGGTTTTCCTTATACTTTCTGGAATAACAATCAAATCTTGCACATATTTGCACCTTTATGGATATTCATTTTTTTGTGAAACACCATAGCACACCACCACTGCCAAAATAGGTATTAATAACCATCACAATTGCAATACAATAAACAATTTATTACCATGTGAAATTATAATTGAGAATAAAACTTGGTTTAATGACAAAAAAAGTAAATTTTGATGGAAATAAGGATTAGGGTTGTTAGTAGAAATACAGTTTTTTATATAAAGATATAATAGTTATTTCAGTGTAGGTACAAACGTGCAATGATTCCTTTTGACTTTAAAATACATTTCAGAAAAATTCAAATTATGCATTAAGCTTTTTTCCTTTCAAAAATGTAACAATTGAAAATGTATTTTATTTGTGAAATATTACTTTTATTACTAATGGTTTAATTTAGAGATGTGTACTTAGTTAACTTAAACGTAACATTAAGATGCTAGTCCGTCCAGTCAAATGGTGTTTTTTCCATGAAAATAAACGGTACCAGGAACTGGCACATACTTTCTCACAAACATATTTAAATTATTAAACAGATTCACAGTGACTTCATAATATTGTAGGTTGGGTAGGAGAGGTGATTTATTAAAGTAGAAGATTAACTAATAAATATTATTAGTATTATCTAGAGAGAAAACTATTCGATCGATTTCGCACAAATTTGCACGAAACACGTCAATTAGGGCTGTATAGATGCACAAAAAAATGTTTTGACAAATTTTTAAAAACAACCCCCTTTATAGCAATAAACCCCAAAAATCGGTTATTATTATTATTATTATTATTAGCTAAACGAGAATATTTAGAAAGATGCGGTTTTTTTGCATATGGTAGGGTAAATTAAAGACTACAAATAAGCCAAATTTGATCATAATCGTAGCCGTTTTTTATAAAAAAATAATAACTGATTTTTGGGGGTTTTTTTGCCAAAAAGGGGGTTGTTTTTCAAAAATTTTCAAAACCATTTTTCGTGCGTCTATACAGGCCTACTTGACATGTCTGGTGCAAATTTGTTTGAAATCGATCGAATAGTTTTCGCTCTAGCTTTGTATACATACAGACAGACATTTTGTAAAACCAACTTTTTTGGACTCAGGGGGTGCCAAAACGGATATTTCCACAAAAATCTCAACATCGATTTTTTTGCGATCACGATACTTTATACTATAGTATAGTGATAAACTAAAACATTAGGCTAAATGTTGTATTATGATTTATAGTACAGGTATTATGACGTAATTATTTTAACAATAAAGTTTTTTCCGTAAAGTTTTTCATCTTTTCTGTATAGATTTTGTTTTAGGTCTGTAAAATAGCAATCTATACTAAAATTTGATTACCTATGGTGGAGTTTTGAATTTATGCCACGTTTTACGGTAAAATACCCCACTGTGCGACGCGTTTACATCATGTTACTTATAGTAGTTCTAATCTGTTCCGATAGAACACGTGAACTGTGCAAAAACAATTCAATTTTCAATTTATTATAGGTCTTGATCTTTCTAATCATGTGGTTTATATTCATTTTTAGTCAGGGATTGGTAGCTTTTTGATTAGCTATTTGCAAATAGTTGTTACTTAAACGACTAGAAAGCGCTGTTGAACTTTATTTTTAACTCAATTGAAGGGCTTGGATGATGAAGGGGTTATGTTACATTTTTTGGGAAAATCAGTTATTCCAGTGGATGAAGGTGTTATGTCACATGGTCAGAATTCTAAAAATACAGACAGAAATACTAGATATTAGAAAGATGAAGGGGTTATGATACCTTTTATGCTATGGCCATAGAGGAAGAATGGGTTATGTGCCAATAACTCCATCTTCCTCTAGGATATGGACTGAAAACAGAAACATAACTCCTTCATGCACTCAACAGCTGATGCAATAGCAGTTGTGTTTTAGTGCTGTGTTTACTTGAGTGTCATATTGTATCAAGCTTCAAGTGATTACTAACCTAAGTGTTATTTTTTATCATTTAAATATGAGTTCTAGAGGAAAGTTAATGGTACAATTAGTCCTACAACAAGAAAATAATAATGATGATTTAGATATTACGGCTATATCAACAATGGAAGACAGTTCTAACCTAAAAGAAACGCAAGCTCTGCCTATATCTTCAGTTACTCTAACCCAACAAGAAACTTTTAATGGTAAGTAAATAATATTTAGTAAGAATAGTATATTGTGCAGACAAGAGTATTTTTTGTGAAATAAAATCCATTTTACTTAGATGTCCAAAAAAACAGACATAACCTCTGATTCTGGATAACCAATGACCAAACTTAGGCCTAGGCTTACGATAACAAAATAATTTCATATTCATTATTTTTAATAATTTATTGGTCTAATCAAGATGTGCGTATATACATTTACCTTTATTTAGATAACTTAACCTAGCCGCAGCTTATTGTTTTTAGATACCGGTAGGCTAGTTACTTTTTGTTTTACTATATTTGAACTACAGGCTGCACTTAAACTGCACTCAATCTTCTGTTTTACAAAACTTTCATGATATATTGATGATTAATTATTTTGTGTGTTTATGTTTCAGAAAGTAAACCAGAAAGCAGGTCATCAATTAGCAGCCCATCCAGCCTATTCAGTGACAATTCAAGTGATCTGTACCAACCAGATTATGCTGAACTTAGTGATAGTGACTGTGATGTGAGTTCTAAAAAAAATGAATCCAATGATGTTGTGTCAGTCAAGTCAACTTGGGATGAACATTCTTCAACTTCCAAAAGTGATACAGGTGATGCTCCTATGGAAGACGTAAGGCCGATATCTCCAGGTGATGCTCCTATGGAAGACGTAAGGCCGATATCTCCATCAAAGAATAGGCCTATTACAAACAAGCAGAAGCCTTTTTTTCTGAAGACTTCTAGGAAAAGGAAAAGAAACCCCAGTGAATGGAAAAAGAAAAAGGCGGCAATCAAAAGAGAATCAGGTGACAGCTATGTATCTTATAATGGTAATATTATTCCTGAGAAATCTGTAAAGTTAGGGATCCTTTGTCATGAAAAATGCCGTTTGAAGTGTACTAACAAATTTGATTATGAAGATCGGAAGTCCATTCTAAAGTCTTTTTATAAACTAAATATTGACTCTAAAAATGCTTTGCTATTCAATTATATTGAAACGGTTCCAATTCAGAGAATGAGAAAGGGAGCTGTAAAACATAAATTATTTTCATATAAGTATGTAATTCAATGTGGGTGGTGACAAAAAACCTGTTTGCAAAAAGGCCTTTGCTAACTTATATCAAATAAGTTTCAAAAAGATTGAAGTCATTCAAAACAAAATTAAAACTGGTTTACCAGCTCCTGAACCTAATAAAAGGGGTAAGCATAATGTCAGGCCTAAGAAAATAAGCGATGAAATCAAAAATTCCATCATAGAACATATATCCAAATTCCCATCAGAAGAGTCCCATTACTCAAGGAACTGTAATATCTCAAAAAAATATCTGTCCCCACTTCTATCTATTAGCAAAATGCTTAAGTTATACATAAGTGAAAGCAAACAAAATAATCTACCTGAAAAGTTTTCTAAAGTAAAAGAAAGCTATTACCGCCAAATTTTTGTTACTTGTTTCAATTTATCTTTTGGTAGTCCAAAGTCAGACACTTGCAGCAAATGTGATTCAGGTAATAAGGATGAAGAGCATGTAGAAAACTATCATGCTGCATTCGAAGCTATGAAAGCAGATAGAGAAATGGCCGAATCAGACAACAAAGTAGCATACTTAACCGTTGATCTGCAACAGACAATGCCTCTACCCCGAATCAGTACATCAGATGCATTTTATTTACGCCAAGCTTGGTTTTATAACCTAGGGATACATATTACAACTAAAGAGGGGACTAAAGGAATATTCTGTACGTGGACTGAGGATCAAGCCAACAGAGGCAGTTCTGAGATTTTGAGCTCAATGCTCACTGCTTTTGAACTCGATGAACATTTAAAAGAACATATTAAAATTTGGTCTGATTCATGTTCCAGCCAAAATAAAAATTATTTAATTGTTTGTCTTTACCAGTACCTGATCAGCAGAGGTAGGTTTAAAGTTATTGATCATAAATTCCCGGAGGTGGGACATACTTACCTTGACAGTGACAGACACTTTGGCCGGATAGAAAAGGAGTTAAGAAAACATCAATGTATCTACCTCCCTGAACAGTATCGAGAAATCATCACTAGATCATGTAAGAAAAGTAGAGTTATTGATATGGCTAACCACTTCCGAAAAACTGATGATCTCATGACAAAAATGAAACTTTACAACAGAAAGAAGGATCTCTTAAAAGAAACTGTCCATTTTAAAGATGGTATCAAATGGATAAGAGTAGATGAGTATGGGTTTTACTTGTTCAAAGAGTCATACGATCCCAACACTCCATTCAAAAAAGTAAACATAAAACGATATGTTAAAGATGAAGAAGAGCCAATGAACATAGACATACCTCGATTACTCGAAAAAACAGGGGAACTGTCGGAAGAGAAAAAAAAGGACTTGAAACAGCAACTAACATTTATTCCTGAGGAACACAGGTGGTTTTATAACATGTTGATAACTGAGTGACCACTATGTAAAGGCTTTCTGGGAGCAAAAATAAAAATTTAAGGAACTAAAGTGTTTTCCTATCAATAAGAATTTTATTTTTCTTGTTAATGAGTCTTATTTCTTGTTTAGTAATATCTTGTCATATTTCAGTCATGTTAGCATACGCTAAATAAAAATTGTTTTCATGTATAAGAGTATTGTTTTCTATTGTACAACCTTCTTCCATTTTTTTATTTTCAAAAACAAAATTGCCCTGTGTGGATGAAGGGGTTATGTACATTATTTTTATTATATATATGTATACATTAGACTCTTTTTCAAATAAAACATTTAGAATGAAAATAATAAGTCACAGGACCAATTCTACGTACCGTAGCTATTTTTTTCTAAATCAGTTAAAATAAAAATTGCAACTAAAAAACTTTAGACTTTAATTACTCAAAATGTGCACTTTGTAACATAACCCCTTCATCATCCAAGCCCTTCAATTATTATAGTAAGAGTTTCTGATCCGTCCCGTAATGTGCTGCTACCTGGAAACTTTTAGTTAAACTCTTTTGTAACTAATGACAGAAATTGTTAACTGTTTACAAACTTTAAAAGTTTTTACCATACGTATTACCTAAGTATTATAATCTTTTAATACTATATAAAACAAAAACACCATCTCGTTCAACACTAGATAAATATATTTCTCTTTGTCTCAGTGGCAGTTCTACCCCAGGGCAGGGGGAGCAGCTGCCCCCCCAATTTTCCAACTATTTCTTTTTTCAAAAATTTTTATTAGAAGATTAGTTTGGTGAGAAAAAATATTTAATATTTTTTGAAATGTATGAGTTTTATTCTGAAAGAAAAGTCAATGCTGAAACTTAGTCATTTTTGATTCCCAATTGTATTGCCGATCCCCCTAAACACGATTGAACTGATCATTACAACGATTATTTGAATATTTTGGTTGTTGCTTATATCTCGCTGGTTGTACGGGGGTTTTGTTTTTGTTTTTTTACTGTGGACACTTGCATAGAGGTTTTTGTGAATAGGCCTAATGAAAAACTGTTTCAATCAAACGTTTCGAAAAAACAACGAATGAAACCGTACGACCAAAACAGTTTTATTTTTGCTACAGTTTTGAATTGGAAAGTATATCTTTTAATACCTAGCGAATGTGTTAAATAATTTTAAATGTATATTAGGAATTTTCATATTGAGATTTCCTCTCAAGCTATGAGTATACAAATTACATTGTTACATCATTTCAACTAAAAAACTAAAAGATTATTTATATAAATCAAACACTTTATCCAGAAAATTTTGTTTACAATATAAACATATTTCAACGTAATGTACACATTTTCAATGTGTTTATTGAACTTTTTCCTAAATTTTTGATTGTCTGTTATTCATTTATATGTAGGCCTATTTCTATTTCTATTCTTGAAAATGGGTGCATTGATACCTGAAATGTTGAGGCTATTTTAAATAAATGTGTTTTTTGGTGGATAAAAGGCCTTCCATTGAACCAATATAATGGATTTAAATTGCAGACAAAATGAGAAGTGTTAAGTAGTTTTAACCTTAGACCTATGTTTATAATATACAAATTGGGAAAAATGTTGTTGTTAACAAAAATTATAAAACCAACAAATTAATACAAATACAAGATAATTCGACCACGCAGCTGGACTGCTGACGTGAGTTGAGCAAATTTAAAAAATTAAATTTATATGCCTATGTTTTAGGGTTTCAACCAACAATTTCTGAAATAGGTCTACTCACGAAGGTGTTGAACAGCTGTTTGTGTGTACGCAATATATTAGTAGAATTTGTTTGCGCCTAGAGGCCTCGCGAGTTTGCACCACTTGGCTTCGAACCGGGTACTTTTATGGTATTTTACGTTTTGGTCGATTTTGGGAGAACCAAGCGAGCTATAAGGTCGCGTAAAAAACCAAAATGTGCAGAATAACATCCTAAATTTATATTTTTAGAAAAAACTATAAAAAAATGTAATTCTCGTAGTAAAAAATCTCAAAAAATAGTTACTTCCGGTCAAAATACGTACTTCCGGTTGTTGGATGTTTTTAGCTAACGAACTCGTCCGAGCGACTTAGACAACCAATATTTGTACCAAATTTGAACCAAATCGGACTTAAAATGGGGCCGCTAGAGTGCGAACACATATATACATATGAATTTTAATGACACCCCAAATCGTGTTCTGGGGACCATGATCGGTGCTCATTTGCTACTCCCGACCTTGGGTCTCACCATAAGGGCCACTGCAATAGCTCATTTTTCCTATGGAAATTCGCTAAAAATGAATTTTGTTAAATATTAAATTTTTTTGTCAAAAAACTATTACATCCTAAAAATCCATCTTAATTTAAAGTCAAAGAGTTTAATTACAATATTCGTAAAATTCCTTAAGTTGTTTGATCTAAGTGATTATTTTATTTTCATCCAGAGGCATGCTGAAATGGAGTTTTGGAGGGTGATTTTTCGTTTCAAATAACTAATAAATTTTCAGCCAGGAAAATAGAGTCTTGGGAGGTTGATTTTTCATAATTTTTTAATCCACCTGTGACTGGGATTTATCTGTATTCCATACCAACTGGTCATTCGACCCTCTTTAGTGTTCCCCCCCCCCAGTTTTTTAGGCCTAGAACGGCCACTGCTTTGCCTCTTATAATTTTTTGTAAAATAATGGTTTTCAAGATATTTGATGTTTAATATTTAAAACATATTTGATGTTTAGTATTATGTTTAATATTTGATGTTTATTTATTTGGCCGCCACTTTTAAAATACAGTAATACAAAACAAATCTGTTTTTTTATTAATCTTGTGAAAATGTATTATAAATAATGTGTAACCAAATTCTTTTCTATTTCCTTAGATATGTTTGTTTAAATCATATTTTTATATAAAGGTGTACCTTAAAATTGAGTTCAAATTAAACTATAATTTATATTAGAGAGTGTTTTCTTGTGTATTTTGGTATGGCGTATGGAGTATTAAAATATGAGTCAATGTGATAATAATGAGAGTCAAAGAAAAAATATAATACACTCTTTATTCCATTTGACAAGTAATTGTACATTTATTGTGAAAAACAGTACTACTGTACAAAATTTTATTTCTTTAATTTTATATCATTGAAGTAAAACTTATGTTGCTGCTTCGCAGACAGTGTGAAATTATTGTTTATTCTTGTGAGAATATTTGCTTTCAAATAACTAAGAGAATTGTTTAAAGAAATTTATTTTGTATTCATAAAATTCAATACATGTCCATTAATTATGAAATAAATAAGGAGTTAAACCAAACCAATACAAATTTGTTCTCTTAAATACTTTGTGGAAAGAATACAGTTTCATTTTTATACCATATATTTTAGTTTTTACAATTACTCTTCTGTTTGTCTTGTTATATGAAATTATTGTAAATAGAATAATTGTATTTATTTTAATAGATATTCTGTAAAAGAAAAAGTATACATGTAGCTTATAAAGTTTATTTTTTATAATTTGAATACATAATTCTACAGTATTTTGATTTGTTTACAAATTTTGTAAAAAAGTGTATAATAGGTTTTAATATCTAGTTTGTTACACTTCTTGCAGATATTTCCCACAAAAAGAATGATTTTTTATTAATAAATCATTTGTTAATTTGTTAGACATTTTTTATGTAAGTTATTATTACCGTCAGAAAACCGTGATACTAGGATTAAATGAAAACTAAACACATTCCATAAAACAACAAATAAACGTATAATAGCAAAAAATAATTTTGCTTGGTTAATTATGACAATTTATGATTTTTTAAGAAAATATAAATCAAGTTAAATCAAATGCAACTGTTATGTACATGAAATAAGTAAAAAATATTGAATATTTAAAAGTGTGAACATAAAAACTTTTATGTAGGGTAGTATAGCAAGGATAATAATAAAACTTGATCACAAAAGGAAGAAGGCGAGTTAATCAATTAACAACTGGAACTTGACTGTTCCTAAACCCTGGTCCCTGTCTTGTTTAATGTTTGCAGCCCACACAGTACATTCCAAGTTGACCACAACACCAACTGAAACAAAAAATGGTTAAATTTTCTATCTATTATTTTTTTAGTTTAGGGAATAAATTATTTGATTAAGTTGACATTCAGTTCAGCATTACTGAAGTTATAAGTTAGAACCATACTTCTGACTTTCACTGTGTTATTTTGACTTTTGGGCATTATAAGTTTTACATAGGTTTTATAAAAATCAAAAGATTTTACACTTCTATTGCATATGTTTATGAAATTTTCAATAAAAAGAGCCAATGCAAAATTCTAGAAGAGAGAATGTGCTGTTTAACTTAATTGCAGAATGTGTTCTACCTAATTCTATTTTCTTCACAATATCTCCACACTAAATAAACATTAGTTTGTGGCCTCCCAAAGATCTTGATTGAAAATTATTTTAGGCCACCAAATTGTAAAAAATATCTGATGTCTGTGATTTTCCTTGCTCACTTTCTATGTAGTAAGATTGAACGCATGTCACTTACTTTCTGTCAAAATTGGGGTGAAGCTTCTTAGATGAGCAAAAGCACCTTTTGCCTTGATTGACCTTGCTTTCCAAATAGCAAAACTGATCTCTGCGCTTTATCAATCCAACTGGATAAACCGCTATCATTATCAATCTCTTTAAATTTTAATGGTTGATGCACATTTCTTTGGTCTTTTTAGTACCGGTACCTATGTATTATTACAGGATGCTATACTTGACCTCTTGTATACAAATCATTAAATGAAATAAATGTAACGTATCAGGTTCACATTTATTAGCTTACTTATTTATCAGATAATACATAACTTTTTTTTTAAGTTGTATTTACTTTTAGGGCCTAATAAAACAAAACACATAGAAATACTTGAAACAATGAAACCATTTATAAAAATGTTGTTGTTGATTGTAGTGTAAATGCAACCAATATAATGTGGTTCACACCTGAGTTATAAATATTGCTATATTATTTTTTAAGTAAAAAAACGCAACAACCTTGTACAGCACTAAACACAAAATTATTGTGAGCTGCAGAAGTAATCAACATAATATTTTACTAACCAATTGAAGAAGGATTCTACAAAAATACTTATAAATTAATATACCCTGCTAATGCCTGGATTTTATTTAGGTTTACTCACGGCTTGGTCTCTCGAACTGAATTGCAATGATTGGATTCAGGTAACCCTTCTGACCAGTGAATGGATAAAAATATCCTGGTATTCCAGGACCAGGAATATATCTCACAGGACCTATAAACTCTTTGTCGGCTGGTGTTTCTCCATCACATGACACCCATACTGTCTCCCACTGTAAAACGACATATTTAGCCCAAACATTAAATCTTAGTAAGCAAGTGAAATGTGATGATTTAATATTCCACTTAATAATCATTTGAATAAAGAAATGTTATACAAGCATGATGGATTTTGGCACCTCTAGGCACCTAGGTAACCTTCAAAGATCACCTGTGTAACTAAATTTTTAGCATTGTCAATATTTGTTAGCTATATCTATATTTAACTTTTTAACTTAAAATAATTTACTGCGGAATCTTAGGAGTTAAATTATGAAAATTGTGTTACTTTAGGTTTCCTACCAAAATATACTGAAAATATTTTTAATGAATAATTTCATTTGATATTTTGCAAAAATATATAACTTTATATATTTAAGATGTTTGAATTTTTATATTTATAAACTAAAAATGACTGTTAATTAACACTAATTTTGTTTTAATTATTTTAGTTTCAGTACTTTTTAAGTTACAGTTTTAAAAATAATTATAACAATCAATGATGGCCATCTTATTACTATTTGTCTAAACTAATGTTTTCCTCTTACTAAATTTAAAGCTTCGCTCATTAAAATAATTATTTAATAAGAATATACTGTAAAATAATAATCACAGATATTGTAACCAAAATAGTACTTAAGTTTTTAATTTATCTTGACAACAATAAGATCATGTTTACAAGCTTTACCAAATATAAAAATTGTGCAAACTTGTAGATGTTTCTGTGGTATTCATTTTGATTGGTAGGCATTATTATCATCTGTATACCTTTTTAGGGAGAAAACCAATCAATTCTAGGAAGTTCATTGTAGTGGCATATTATGCCATTACTGAAATCACCCCCTGCAGAATCAATATAGATTCCTTTCAAACAAAATATTTAAATTGCCTTGTTTTAAAATTGGTTATAATAGTTAGGTACATAATTTTCATTTGTTTTGTATTATTAATAAATGATGAATTATTACAAGACCGAACTGAATATTAATTTAGATAGTAGCATGCTACAAAAAGATTTATAAACTGGAAAATTATTCATTAATGCTGTGCTTAAATTAGTACCTAGATGTGATTGTGAGAGCAAACCTGTAGAACAACGTTTTTTCATGATTTTCACTATGTAAGCTCTGGATTGGATATGATAACAAATATGGAAATAGATATAAATTACCTGTTGCAATGTCTATCCAATCCTTGATTATTTTTTGTGACGATCGCGGTTTCAGAGTTATCCCATCTTCCAGTCACATAAATCACACATAAACAACAATGTTCTGCTAATACTGTTTGTAGAATGCAGTCAAAGGTTTTGTTTAATTTTGATAGATCTTCGTTATGATCAGTATGAAAATAAAACTGTCTAAAAGTTGCAGTATATGTAACAAGAGTGTAAATCATTTACCACAACATAAGTAAATAAATGGTGCTTCAAAAAGGACTTTAAAACTTTTTAAATTCATAAAAATGTATGCAGATTACTTAAAGAGTTCATTTTGTTAGAAAATAGATCAAGTTTTGACTTATGCAGTGCATAGTACTGAATGCACCATTGTAAGCTCTGTTAACAGTTGTAACAAAGATCGGTGGCTTCACCGGTCTTGAGAGCATTCACTGAATATTTTAGTTTGAAGAATGAAGTCTACGATAACTGAGCAAAAAAATTTGCATACCGGTTGTGACAAATAACCTCTCGGCAGACCTACTGTTTTTGAGGGGCATAAGATTTTTACTGAAACCGGAAGTTCAGTAAGTCATAAGACCTCTTTAGGGTATCCGAGTGTGTTTGACATCAAGTGAGTCAAGTAAAATCAACCTGGCATGCTTCAAGCATCCACATGAGGTACATGTTTAGAGAATAATGTTTGAATCTCAAACCGTCCGATTTCCTAATAACCACTTTCTAGGTACAGTACATGGATAAATAAATTAAGCCAGACATGCAGTTTGCAGGTTTGGCCAGAAATCGATTTCATTAGGGATGTCTGCAAAATCATCTATGGAAATCACATTGTACCTAACTAATTATAAGATAGGTAAAGAACTTGACATATTCTGCTAAATGACACCAAAACCAGCTGTATAAGTAGTTTGAATATCTTTATATGAAATTACAAAATTGAAAAGACCTTTATGAAACACCAACACCCTTTTGAAAGAATTCTTTCTTCAATATAAAGGTATTGCTTTAGAAACTTAACATCTATTAAGAGACAGATTCAGCTTTTTTAAGATTGTTATTATTAATAATAAAATTCATTTTGGTGATTTTAACCACCTTAACTGACTATTCAATAATGAACTAGGTTACGTACCTTTACAGACTTTTCAGTTTATTTGTTTGGATGTCAACTAACTGGTTCCAACCTTCAATTCAAGATCATTTTCAGATCAATAAAACACTTATTCGTTCGTGTGAACTTGTTTGATATATAACATATACATACATGCACACACATTACAACAATCAACATTATTAAAACATTATTTGAATTTTAACCAATCCGCACGGTCGGGAACATGTTGTAAACTACTTCATTATTTAATGAAGAGACTTAAAATTCCTTTAAGAATGGTAGCATGATATCATTCTTGCACAAACTTATTAATGTTTAATATTATTCTTAAACTAGTGTCTTCTGTGTTCGTATTATTATTAAATTTTGTTTGTACAACTTAATCACTCTCAAATTTAAAAATAATCAAGTTAAAAAACTTGTATAAAGATATGAGATGTAAGGAGAATTTGGGGCAATGAAAAACTGTACTCACCATACTTGGTTCAACTGCATTTTCATGGATATATCTGCGTAACATGTTGGGCATATTTTCTGGCAGAGTCTTCAGATCCATGAAGTACTTTGGTCTCCAACCATCAACCTTTATAATACATAGTTATTCAATAACTTGTTTTTTCAAAAGAATACTATAACTTTACAATTACTTAATAGTATTAGGTTATATGATTCCTATTAGATTTTATATATTATATGGTTTAACAGTTAAACATTCTGCTAAAAAAAACAGTTTTGTAATAAAAAAATCTTCATATTAAAGTTAAATGCAAATTATAAATGAAGGTTAGCCTGCATCCTTCAAAAGGAAACACTTTTACTGAAGCACATATGAGTAATAAAAAAACTTCATACGTAGTTAAAAGCACCTGAACCAAACCTAATAAACAGAAACCATACTTTTGGAGAACCAAAAGTCTAAATTATGGCATTGAAAAATATTTATTATGTTTTACATTAACTATTTTTGTTATTTAATAATTGATCTTACTTTGATAGAAACTGTTTTGTTTTTTTTTAACTCAGTCTATGATGATAATACTTTAAATTTAAAAAAGGTAGGCTTAGTTTGAAATACAGGTGAAAATAAATTGATGAAATAAATAATGCCAATAAGTGAACAATCAAAACAATGTGTTAGCCTTTATAATTATTTTCATAGTGAAACTATGCATGAAGGGATGAGGATATGTCTCTTCTTTACCTCTTTAAGTGAAGTGAGTGTTTCTCACTTTTTAATTTTGTACAAACCAAACCATAATTACCAAATTAATTTCCAAAAACACGCAAGGAGTAAGAGTTTTGTAACCAAAGTACTTTGTTTCAACACATGGAGAAAATCTTTCAGGATGGATGTTACAAACTCTGCCTGGAGGGGGTGGCCTGAAGTAGTCACATTCAACCAAGTTCTCTGCTCTCCCAACTGTCAGCGATGGAAACCTGTAAACTACAAATTAAATTAAGTGAATTTTATTGATTATTTTAAAGTTAAAACTTACTTCTTTCTGTAAATAAACAGCTTAATGAAATAGGATGTATTTGTTTATTGGTTAAAACTTAGATTATTAAACTTCATTAAGACTTAAACCATTTAAAAGTAGAGAAAGATTCATACAAAAAACACAAAGTCAAAGAAGCATCTCAAAAACATATAATAAATAACTTTGTACACAGAAAAAAAAACACAATGTATGACAAGGTACTTGAAAGTTTGCACAATTTTATTCTGTGGTCTTGGACTTATAGGCCAGTTGGTAGGGGTAAATTTAGACCAAAAGTTCCAGTAATTTACAATACGGCTGATTTTTTTTTTTTATAAGTACATTAAAGTATGTACATTAACATAAAAAAAAGTTTACCAGTCTATCGATTTCCCAAAGTCGAAAAAAAATCGATTATCATTTTCTTTTTGGATTATCCTTAATGTTTCGAGCTGGGATGAAGATAGAGAAAAATACAAAATACCACCGTGTAGGGAAGGTATTTTTAAACAAAAACGGTCATATGTATTTATTTCGTCCGAGCAATGGTTTGTCTGGAAAAAATTCGATAATGCAGGTATGTATTTTTCAGCAGGGGAAATCACTAAAAGGAGACATCTCATTCATATATATAGCGTTGGCTCATTCTAAATTGGTCAAATTTTAATATATCGAATTGAAACTTGGCATAGGTGTTAAAATATATATTTTAAACATTTATGCTGAGTCTCAGCTTGTTATCTTGAAAATTACCCGATCTAGAGCCACTTGACTTATCAATGGGTTTCTCGATTTTAGGAGTACCAGACCCACCAATTCATTTTAAACAGCTCCAGTTTAGAAAATTTTCAAAATATCAACCTGAAAGTTTTTTTACAAGTTAAATATATAGATTCAAACAAGATCAAGGAGTATAAACCTTTATTATTATTTACTTTTCAAAGCACACGCAACTTAAAAAAGTATACTGTAATTTTCGACCTTTTTGGATTTTTTATCAAAACGCTTGAGTTAATC
>JAGFPH010017842.1:0-13483 GCA_018207615.1 Philaenus spumarius | reverse complement strand
CTGAACCAATCTTCAAGATTTATGTGTCAAATTAAAGGGGATAATGCTTAGGTTTGCCGAATTTCCTTAGAATTTACATCTTTTCTAAGGACTACTATCTACAGCCCTTCAAATGTTGAGTCAATACAATTAATTCTTATTGAAGAATAATAAAATTCAGTTGTAATTATAAATTATTTGTCAGCTGTGAGAAATTTGTTATGATTTTTATAACCTCACTTTCAGTATGTAATTATTAATCTAAAAGTTCCTGTTTATAAACACAATATTCTGAACAAGGAAAAGTATATTTGTTAACTTTTGTACCACAAGGTATTATTTATAAATGTATTTGAACATCATTTGTATGTTTTGGTGCATAAGTTTGAACTTCGTATATTTTAATTTACTGTATGTGTGTAATTTTTTCTCTTTTTTGTAACTAAATAATCGAATAATGTGTTAGTGTTTTTGCGAAGTGATCTGAAGGGAAGTGTTAATTGAGTTTAAGTTTGTGTATTGTGAAATAATACTCATAGTAGGGGACGGATATATCATTCCTTCTCTATGGCCAACAGAACAATCATAGGGAAATAAATCCGTTTGAAAGTTATACAGAAATTGCTAATGAGTGGGAAGCATACAAACATTTTATCGTAGGTGATGAATCTAGACCAGTGTTTGACATTCAGCAGTACCAAACTTTACTTTCTCGAAATGGCGAGTACGCTGGATTCGTGGAACTACAATGTATTAGTGCACTACACCCTAACTATTTATTTCGAGTGCACAGGGGAGTTGCTGGAGAAACTGTGACTTACGATTTCAGTTCTGGCGAAGAAGTGTGTGACTTGATGTTTAGTGGCAATGTTGACTCGGGTCATTATAGCGTTATAAAACTTTCTCATAATCCCCAGGGTGTGAAAAGTACAAAAAGAAAAAGTAAAGGTAAAAAGTCATTAACTGTGCGTAAAGAGACAAAAAGATCCAAAAAACACTTAGAGAACCATTGAACTAAAAACGTAAAGAGCAGTTAAATTTGTTCTGGAAGTCCCTACAAAAAACACCGACTCTTTTGAATTAGGACCGTTAAATTGGATATGTCACTACTGCAAATCTATAAATTTCGAGTCAGAACAGACTAACAGGGACACAAATATATTCTCCTTATGTTGTCACAAGGGGAAGGTAAAATTAGCTTCTTATCAACATTCTGAGTTCATGGAAAATCCTATCAACGGGGCTACATTGACTATAAAAGAAACAAAAAAACTATTTGAATAATATAAGCTCATACAACTCCATATTTGCTTGCAATGGTGAGTTCTGAGTCTCACTTAGATGAATCAACATCTCTGGTGGTCTATATAATTTCAAGATCCACGACTCTTTTTACCATCGGATTGGACCGTTAATACCCTCTAAACAATGAACCAAAGTATGCCCAACTTTATATATATGACGTAAACACAGCTGTTACTCACAGAATGGGTCAAAGATCCAATGTAAAATGCGACCAACTGCTGATGCGTGATTTAAGTGACTATCTTTATTCTATCAATCCCTTCATATCTGACTCTGAAATTCTTATGCATATAGTGGAAGACAAACTGTGTGACAGGAGACGCTAAAATGATGCCGTTCAAACAGATGTGGCTGCTATTTTCCGGTGAGAAGATGGTACCACCTGGGGAGAGAAACTTGAAAGTGTATTCAAGATCTAATGGGGTTTGTAAAATTTCTGTAACTGAGCCATCTTTAGACCCATTGGCCTATCCTATGTTGTTCCCATATGGTGACTATGGATGGAAACCTCAAACAAAACATGATCGTAGCAGAGTAAATCAACGAAAAAAAATTACATTACTGCAGTACGCATCCTATCGGCTTGCGATTCGTCCAAATTTCAGCTAATTGCATAGATCACAAAAACTCTACCTGCAATGGACAGTGGACATGTATTGTAGGATTGAGGGCACACGTTTAAACTATATTCGTTTCAATCAAAGTAACCTACGTGCTGACCTATACCTGAATACCGCTGACTTTGTTCAAAAAATAAGTGGTCTCCAGAACGATGATGTTGGAAAACAAATAATCTTGCCTTCATCATTTATTGGATCACCACGGAATATGCATCAAAATTATCTAGACGCTATGGCTACTGTTCAAAAAATTGGAAATTTGTTCAAAATTATTTATAACAATGACGTGTAATCCACGGTGGACTGAAATCGTAAAAAATCTTGCACCAGGAGAAGCTGCTTATTACAGACCAGATTTGGTTGTGCGTTGTTTCACTGTACACTTAAAGAACTTATTATGTTCCTTACAAAGAAACACGTATTTGGAAGAATAGCAGCATTGATATAAACTATTGAATTTCAGAAACGTGGCTTACCCCATGCTCATATTTAATTGACACTTGACAATGATGATAAGATTCAAAATATTGCAGATATTGACAAATTTGTTTCTGCTGAAATTCCTGACCAAAATGAGCATCCAACTCTTTACAGACTGGTGCAAAATCACATGGTAAACAATCGCTAAAATGCTAAAATGCTGATCAAAACAAGTTTTTTCCCATGGTCAGCTCTACGATGCAGCCAGTAGAGCAAGATCATTCAATGGTTTACGTTTCTACATATGGGATACAAAGGATCAAGGGCACCTAAGGAATGACCAAAATGTCTATACAAAAAATATACTATACAAAGAACTTTTGTAAAATTGAAATGAAGCGTAATTTGTTTAATCTATTTTAATCTTAAAATACAAAAATATAATTAAGAGATAGTTCCAAAAATCTGGTAGATTTAGGCATTAATTTGTTATAATGTAAAAATTACTAAGAAATTTTATAATTTTTTTACAATATGAAAAATAAAATAATACTTTTTTCGATATTTTGTTGTTTTTATTACAGGATAAATCACAAAAAGGAATGAATGAATATACATGAACAATTAACATCTGCTATTCATAAGTAGGTTATTAGGTTATCAGCATTGCGCAGTTCGTACAATATTTATCGAATGAAACTGGTATTAATATGAAACTTTCATTTGGTTTAACTAATATATCTGTTTGATTAACATCAATATTTATACAGGCCAACTGGGGATCAGTTGTATTTTATGTACAAAAATAAAGCAGCCCCTAATTAAAATACAAAAATAAACAGTATATGTTAATTATGTTTTTTATTGCTGAAATTATTCCCGTAGCGAAGCACGGGCGGTTAACTAGTTCTATTTTAATTTACAATTATTTTTAATAACACAACACTTGATGAAATTTGTTTCTTGAAAGAACAAATTATTAATTAACTTAAAATGTTGTAAATCTAGTAAAAGGTTAATAAACAAAGAAATTTTCAAGAATACAATTACCAAAAAAAATCAGTTACAATCAATGCCCAATATCTATAATTTTTTTAACATAAATCAATAGCCAGTAACAAGTTTCAAACTTATGAGGTCCGACTCTATCAGAATGCCTTCAGCCTCTCTGCCACCTTGTTTCCCCAAATATTATTATTAACTAGTAAGCCCACTTGAAAAATCTAGAGCAGATGAATTAAATTGATACACATCAGAAAAACTGTAACTTTAAGTCGGAAGTACTACAGCAAAAATATATTAATGTACAAATAGTATAGCCTAGATACCTAAACACTGATCGTATTATTGGTTTTTGTATAATATCATTTTATTATAGACTATTATATATTATTTTTTTTAGATTTTAATAAATAGGTATTATTTAAAAATAATAAAAGTTATCTAGGCCTATCTAACTATGCTGTGGCAGTTTTCTCAAATTATAAGGATTATTAGTTCACAGCGTGTCCCATAAGTAAAATGTCAAACTTCGGGGAATTGTTCTATGGGTCAAAATAAAATAAAAAGTTCATATAAACACAGACCCGAAAACGCTTTGTTTTCTAGATATCCGCCATTTTGTTTTTTGTACAAAATAATTCTTATTTAAAGAGCGGTCTTTCGCCAGCTCTCTCTAACGAAGCATTTCCAGAACTATGAACATTTTTACTAGTTTTTCCTAGTGGAAACAGCTCAGAAAGTGTTCGAAACATTATGCAAATAACTTATTAGTTTAGCTCATAATAACTTTAAAATATTTTATTTCTAGAGTAATTCTGGGTATTGTTGACAACTACCAAGAAACACATTTTTCTTTTTTTTTTTGTCAATATCTCTGTTATCCTTTGAGCTGCAGACACAATAAAAAACCCATTGTGTTTGCCATTAAAAAAGTAAACTTTTTTGACTCTTGTAATTTTTTGTAAAGTTAGCTGCTTTTGAGATATTTGACATTAAAAATTATAAACGGCCGCCATTTTGAAAATATTAAAATAATGTTATAATTTTTCGTACAGTGATAAAAGGTTACGCAACAAATACGTATACAAAGTTTGAGCTCAATATCTTTTCTACTTCCAAAAATATTAAGCATTTTGTAAAAAACACATACAGACAGACAGACGAAAAAATAAGCTCCGTAGACCCATGTTTATATTGTGAAATATATTTGTCTGGATCCCAGGAACATATCCACAAAAGGGGTCAAGAGAGTTCGGGGACACCCTGTATACTGTATATGATCCGTTGTGAGGATAGAAGATGTTGAAAATGTACATCTTTTTATACAATCATTTTTTTACTTCGTCATTCAGAAGAAACTACTTAGGCCTAAAAAAGTTTAAAAAACATCAAACTATATTTAACCAGGTTTATGCCATTACGAATTTTCAACATAGTAAATGTTCAGAGCTAACAGTTAATTATCCGTAGGCCTATATAGGCCTAGCGCCTGATAAACTGTAAGGTAAGAGGCCCAATTATTGTCCCCCAGGGTAATTCATAAGTACTTAGTAGTTGGTGCTATCTGTTGGCCTACTGTCAGAAACTGTCACTTCTGACGCCATACTAGACTAGTGATTTTTGTATTTTCTTCTTTCACTTAAAATCGTATTTAGTCTATTAAATAGAACGTTTTTTTGAATATACGATAAAATTCTGCCATCTCTTTACAAAAATATATCCTTAAAAAAAGTATGTTTATTAAAATGTTTCTACTTTTATCTACATTTTTTTTATTTTTCCTCAATTATTTCTTGCCTCGGAGAGTCAGTTCAGAGAAAAGAGTTGGTTCTGATAATTATAAGACCAGCTATACCTACATTTTGGGGTAAAACAGATTTTTTGTGGAGACGATATTAGGAACACTTTTTTTCTAATATTGGATTTTTACTTTTTTACTTTTTATTTTTTTTAACAATACATCCAAAAACCAACTTTAGCCCTTCAAACTAGATAGTGGAGTTTTGGCTTCACTGAGGTATTTTTGTTTTTGGAAAATATTTGTTAGGAACTGTTATAGGTCAATTCCCTCAGGGGGACAATATTTATTTGGTCCCCTTACCTTACATAAAAATCTAGAAATAAGTCTTGGTTATATTTTCTATTTGTTTTAAAAATTAGGCCTACCTGGACTGATTAAATCATGGATTTTGTTGTTGGTTTTACTCTCAACAAATGTGTTGATCGTATTTGAAGCTGCAATTGGTGAATTATAATCAACTGCTTGCACATCTGACTTAAAGTAATTTTGTGCGATTGTAGAAAAGTCTGGATTGAGTGAAATTCCAGTTTTGGGGAAAAGACGAGTTGCAAGTTTCAATTTGTCACCATGGAAAATAGAATGTTAAATGAAAAAACAAAAACAAACAAGAATCGTGTAATAAAAGACACTAATAAATTTGTAATTTTACAGAGTCTGTTATTCAAAATATATTTTAATAAAACCATTAGAAACTGGTTTTCAACGTAATTCCTCAATATATTTACATTAAGTGCAAATTAATGTAGCCAGTATCATACTTGTGTTTCCTGGCGGTAATTATCTTTGATCCTTGATTATTTTAAACAGACTATCTAATTTGTATTGTCAAGTTTGTTAAAATGCATGACTAAGCATACTTAAGCATAATTAAGTGAATAATTAATTAAAACAAGAAAGACATTTTACACTATAGTTTCCTTCCATTTTTTTATGTAAAATTTTGTTTTTTGTGTGCATAGGTTTTTATTTATAGATTTTTTTTTTAGAGGAAGTAAAATTATATAATAATATTTATATAGATAATAGCAATTTAAATCAAGAGATACTGAAAATAAAACCATTTTTGTTAAATACAATGACACAATAGTTCTTTTTCTGAAATAATTCAATTATTTATTAACTAAGCCATTTTTTAAAATTCAACGTTAAAAATCGCTTGCTTACAATTTAAAAAAAATTCAATTACATTACAAAAAACAATTGAAATCTTAAGAAAAAAATTATGAATTATTGTAAGATATATACATACGTTAATCTTTTTCAGTAGAGTTTGATATCCATTTTTGATATTTTCATTATTACTGCTGAGGTGGAGAGCAGCTCTTAATTCGTCTGCAGTTTTTCCTTGAGCACCAAGGGTAACCAAGGATAAGAGCAAATTAGAACTTACTGGGCAGAATAAGGTGTTCTCATTTTCTTTTCCTAGAATCTAAATCAACAAAATAAAACATTTTACCTAGTAATTATAATATTCATTAACATTAATAGACTAATCTTTGAGGTTTAAATAGTGAGAAGAAATTATTTAAGACTAATTACAATACGGTAACACAAATTCTTATACACACAGGTGTAACAATCAAACGTGTTTCAACGACAAAGTTGTTATCCCCAGTGATCCATGAGCTACAACTAACAAATTATAACTAACTTTTTTTAGGACTCAGCTACATATTTATACTTTTTTACATGAGTGGGAGAGATCTTATTTTCTAAACAACCGATAGGGTTAACGTACAAGAGAAAGTGAAATCGCATAATGACTAAAAGGAAGAGTAATATTAAATAATTTACATTAATGTAGGCTACCAGTACAAACCCTACAACTGTTTGAGTGCTCAATTTGAGCAGTCATGGGTTCGTGGCACTTGGCCTAGGTCATATTTAAAACAACTTGTTATACATTCAGGTTATTTTGTTTCCATGTTAGGGGCCTATATAAACCATAAAAATATAAAATAACTTATCATAAGACAAACAATACCTCTAGTCGTACTTTTTATTCAAATTTAAATATTATTTTTATTATAACCTAAAAATAGAATATTACGCCCTTATAAAAAAGTAGGCCTAATAGCCCTTAGTAGTATTATTAAGCCCTTAAATATATAATAACTTATCATAAGACAAACAATACTTCTAGTCATCCTTTTAATTCAAATTTAACTATGATTTTTATTATAACCTTAAAAATAATATTCTTTATAGGCCTATACCCGTATATTATTTCTCAAAGATGTTTTTTGTCGCTAAGCGATATCTCCCTTGATTCTTCATCAAAATGTATTATTCAAGCATCATTTTAAAGCTTAGGTTACCCGCTATTGACAAAAAATAGACAAATAGCTTAAAATTAATGTTTTCGTTAAAAAAAATTATTGAAAAACTTTCCTATGAAAGTTCATTTTTTTATTCCAAATGGAAGGCGCTATCTATTAACAATCTGTGTAACTAACATTAAATCAACGTAAAGCGTTAGATCTATAATTATGTACATTTTCATAAACTGTTATTTATAAGCCAAAGTAAATAAATAATAATGTTTTAATTTGTAGTGTTTTGCAGTTTCTTGATGAGCATCGTGAATGCCAATCTTTTAAAAAAATGTTTAATCAATTCTACAATGCCTGAAAAAGTATGTGAAACGACGGCAAAAAGCATAAATTAGATTAGATACAATTAGATTAGATTACTTCATCAATGAGATAAGTACATAATTAATAATGTCCAATTTGTACAACAGTACTTCATGAAGAACTATGGCCAAATAATATGTTTCAAATCATTAATATACCAGACAGCAGCACCTTACAGACACATGGTTATTTTTTTCAAATATCAAATTATCACCAAACACATTGCAGATTTATTATTCTGTTTCGATGTAATTTTTAACAGTGAGAATGGGCAATGTTTTTCAAGTTTCTTAAATTAAAGTGCCGCCTTACTGATGCATTGCATTGAATGGCTGTTATCTGTAACATATAAGAATTCTGCCTCAGGGCAAGCCCTTTGGCGGTTAGGAAAAGTTGACAACTGATAAAAAAATGATAAAATGTTGAGATTGTACCGTTGGGTGCTACCTGGGTGCTTTAAAATGTACAATCACACAGTAGTTCAAACTTTTACTAATAGAATGCGGTAATAGATAAAATTTTGTTGTTAATCGAGTTTCCGATCAGTTCTATCATATGCTGCTCCCTTACATACAATGAGCTCATTTTAAGGGACACACAACTTCAGAATTAGCTTTTTAAAATGACACCAAAAATTTCTAAATCGGTAAAAAAAACTCTAGGAGTTCTACTGACAAAATAACCCCTAGCAAATTAATTATGTGTATGTATAGATTAGGATTAGAGTTTCGGATCGGATCTTTGATTATGGACATAATCAAGGATCGGATCCATCATATGCTGCTCCCATAAGCTTTAAAAATGTACTATTAAGCAGTAGTTCAAACTGTTGTCAATAGAATGCGGTGATAGATCAAATGCGGTGATAGATCTATGCGGTGATAGACCGCGGTGATAGATGCGGTGATTTTTTTTATACAGTGACTAGAAAAATTTTACTACCATCAGAAAATGTATTTAGTAATTAATGTTTCGGATCAGTTCCGTCTTGTGCTGCTCCCTGAAGGCTTTTAAATGTACCTTCCTGCTGATAATAAATGTATTTTTAGAATCATAAAGTTGTTAGATCACATTTTTGAAGTGAAAACTTCTTTAGGCGCTTTGGGTACTTTTATGCATGGAGAAAAATTATTGTTCTCGCCACACCGTCATTGTCATCGCAAGGACACACTTTTATTAAGGCTCCGTTGCATCACCGCAAATATTTAAGGCTACGCCGCATCTCTGCAATTATTTAAGACACAGTCACATCCATGCAATTATTTAAAGCTCCATCACATCTCCGCAATTATTTAAGACTCCATTGCATTCCCGCAATTATTTAAGGCTCCATCGCATATCAGTAATTATTTAATGCTCTAACTTATCTCCACAATTATTTAAGAATCCGTCGCATCTCCGCAATTATTTAAGGCTCCATTACAACATTAATACATTGATTTAAAAAAATACTTTTCTTCAAATTTTTAATCAATGCTCAAATAAATTGTTAAAAAGATTTTGCTTCTGACGGCAGTCCCACGACTGCCTGTGTTTTTTTTATATATATATATTACTGGTAGCCTAATGGTTGTTAACAATGCCAGATAAGGTCCGTAAGGTGGTGCCATCTGATTCCTTTATTTGACTATTGACAAAAATTGTAAAATCGAGTATTGCTAGGCAGAATATTAATCAAATTGTTTAAGCTAGTAATTTTTCAAAGCAATCCGATTCACCGCCAGCAAAATTTTACACTTCAAAAATGACATGAGTCACTCCAATATAATTTAGAGACCTTTGTGAAAATGTTGAGATGGGGCTCCAATCATAAAGATAACGTGAAAGTTTTTCAATATAAGACCCCTAAATTATGTGTAATTATAATATGCTAATAACTTCTTCCAACTCGCACAACTATGGGAGAAGAGATGCTGAACTCTTTAGCCTTGTTGTCAATTGAGTCCACGTTCTTGCGAAACTGCATTTCGAAGAACTTATCCAAAATTTTGCATCAGCAAAGTACAGAAAAAAGCCTTTTAAATAGGTACTACTGTGTATGTCCTATTTTTATATTAGCCTACATATCGAATAAAAATTTACTGAGTATTGTAAATTTTTAAAAATAACCGTTACTTTTTGAAAATTATTCTTTCTTTTTTCATTATAGGGATAAATTTGAACTTTGAAATCTGCCTGTACCTGTAAGACGAGCCAAAAGGGTTATTGGATTTGATATGGTATTTAAGATGTTTTACATTTTCATTTCATTATATTTCATTTATATTTTTTTATAACTATAGAGTAAATTCTTTTACCAGTTACCAATAAGTGCTACATTCCGAATTTATTTGAGCTCCTTCATTGGAAAGTTATGAGTGGAGGTTATATGCAAACTACTGCACAATGTAATTTATAAATGGTGGTTAGATGAACGAGGTTCGAGGCTTGAGACATTGTCCCAGAATTAAAACTAACATAACTACACATTAGTGCAATAATTTATTTTAAAGTGGCTAATGTACCCATTAATTTGAGCCGTTACACAATATGTCACATAAAGCTAACTTTCTTAACAATATGTGAAAGCCTACCTGGTATACATTGTTTGAAACAATGTTGGAACTCTGAATTATACTGTTGCTCCCATCGTCCACTGGATTACTGGAGGCATGACAGACTATCAGCGTTATAAGAAATACTGAAAACAAAATTGGCAATCATTGAATGTTTGAGTTTGCCTACATAATGTTATAATATGACAATCATTTAATATAAAACAATATATAAGGCTACAAAATTATACTAATAGTCTTCTTTCTATGGAGATTTAAAGAAACAAACTTGCCAACCTTGAGACAAAGCATCATTAGTGGTGATCTGGTGATTATAATGACATAAATCCATGCATTCATTTAAGTGTTTGATTTAATCTGTTACAACTATGAACCTGTGATTTGCTTAGAGACATTTGAGTTTGCACAACTGTTTAGGTATGTCATGGAGTGACACTCCAAAGTTAAAACTCATTTGAAGCAAAGTGTTCCACTTATAATAAAAATTATAGGGATCATTGAAATGCTTCAGAAATCGACTTTACTTTATTATAAAGGGTTAAAGTTTGTACATTTGTTTATTACGAAATTACTGAAAGATTACTTAAGTAAATGTTTGAAGTATTTCCTTCTATTTAACATGGGCTATGTTCTTAATGTGTTTTCAAATTGGAGCTGAGCGATGATTGAAAAAAAGAAAATCGTTTATGAATGATTTTCATTTATAATGCTTTTTATACCTTATACTTGCTAAACTGTTAAAGAAAAACCAAAACAGTAAGCAAATTAAATCCTAAAATGCACCTTAAGTTTTTGAAAAATTTCAAAATAAAGGCATTTGGATTGAAAGCTTTCATAAAGATATTTGCAAAATCTTTTGCCTAACCTAATAAATGTAAATTTGTACTTATGCTTTATTTAAATAAATACTCATTTATAAATGTTCAAATAAGTATGGCCTGAATAACTCGTCTGCTTGCAGCATATAGGCCTATTGTGAAATCATTCAAACTGTTTCATAGTATTCAATTTTCACAATTTAAGAAATTGTGATAAGTCAGCAGAAACGTCTTAGGAAGATATTGCAACAAAGAGGATGCAAACAAAATGAAACTTACGACTAAAGTAACTATTGAAGTAAAAAATGGAAATCGAACTTATTAGGAAATTATTTTAGTTTTGTGAAAGTAGTAACGAAACTGTTTTCTTTACGAAAATAAGAAATTTTTGTCTGTACTAAATAAAACATAATGATTTAAAACCAGCCTACAAGTTCGTAAATAGTACCGTGTTTTGTTCCAATAGGATCTGCAAGACATCCAAAAGGCAATTTAAAAGAATTTTTTCTTAAAAAAGTTAATGTAGTTCTAAATGCTTTAGATTACATTTGTTATTGCCAGTATTGTTATTCATCCAATCTAGCCAGAAACAACACAAGTGAAACCTAAACATTTTAAACTACATACATTTATTTTAAAACATTTTTTTAAATAACAATTTTTATTTCCTTAATTTTTTATAGATAAAAACTTGGTCCCATTTCAAATCTTTTTCGAATGTACGATAGTATTTTTTTTTAAATGTGGCTCTGGCAGCTGTGTACTACACAATGCCCCTGTTCCTTCATGTGTACCTGCATGATCACATATTGCCACACTGGCATACAAGTTATTTAATATATTATTCACCTTATGTAAACAGTATATTGCTGGTCTGCTTTTAAACTAATTACTTTTATTTCATGAACTTTGTCACCTTTAGTTTTATCTTTCAAACAGTCCTGAACAAAATGTTTTAAGATGCAATTTGTTTGCTCATCTTATATGATTTTGCTGCTCTAATATTATATTTCACATATACAAGTAGTACCCGCTTAAATTGTTTCCCTAAAGTTTTTAAAAGAAATCTATCCTATATTTATAGAACTTATTTAATTCCATTAGAACTTATAAATTATCCATTTGTTATTTACATTTTTGTTAAAACCTTTAACATTTTAAAATGTCAATTGAAAAAATGTTTATCAATTGTACACGTCATCATTTTTATTTCCCTCAATCTCTCCGGTAATAAAAGCTTCAGTAGAGCTAAATCAGGAGCTTCATATTGTATGGATTCAAGGAGGTTCAATAATGTTTTACAATATTTAAAAAGCACCATCGTCTGTACATAAATGGTTGAGATGTTTACAAATATGTTTACATGATAACTAAACACAAGTACATAATAGCTATGACTCTTCATCGTAAATTTTGTGAGACTCAAAAATATTCACTAACCATGTGCACTTGCGCACACTTTAGCTCAACACATCTTGTACTGACTTTTGGGGTTATGAATTTTTTCTGAAATGACAAAGTAGCGATATTTGGATTGCTCTAGATCAGTGGTTCCCTACCTTTTCAACCTTTCCTTATCGGAATACCTCCACTGTCCATCGGTCCATAGTGGAGTAAAAAACAATATTTATATATTATTTATATCCCTTCCTTTTTTATAAAATTTACCATCAAATACTGCAAATATATGTGAGGCGAAAAGCAAAAAGAGACCTCATAGCGGCAAACTGAAAATTTCAGTACAAGCAGTTTCATTGAATGAGGTCAAAAATATAGATTTTCGGTTGTTTGAAGTTTAATATGCTTCATTTCGTCCTTTAAAAAAAATCATTAAGGAAGTCATTGTTCAGCTTGGGAAAAGGGACCTCTTCGCGCTTATGGAAAACTAACATGGGCAGCGAACAGGTCCCTTTTCTCAAACACATCAGATAACAAGACAGTAATTCAAAAACTACTCTCCGAAGAATTCTAGTGGTGACAAAGTGAACTACTACGAGTTTATTATAAAATGAGAACATTTTCTGGTTATAAAAATCCCTGTCCCGACTTCAGTTACCTTTTCTTTACAGGTTTAAAAACCAGTACTGTAGTTGTACTGACACACCTAAATTATGCATTTAAAGCTAAGATTTTTGTATAATTAACTATTGATAACCATTATTAATTATTACCTTAATAAATTTTTGATAAGTTAATTTACTGTCCAAACAATAAATTTTGGGGCCTGAATCCCAAAATATCAATGAAGCTGGCAGCAGTAACCCTGACGACCCACAACCTGTCCCAGGACTTTCGACGAAGTGTCGAAAACGTTCCACTTAAATAATGAAGATGGATGTTTATGAGA
>JAGFPH010017841.1:0-17087 GCA_018207615.1 Philaenus spumarius | reverse complement strand
AGTTCACTTGGTCCTAGTCAACTTTGATCGTGTCAACCCGGCTTAAGAGACACCTCTTCAAAGTTTTTTAGTTCTTCCTAGTTTATGGCCCTGGATAAACCAAAAAATTTAAAGTAAAGCTCCTAGCTCGGAATAAAATTCTAACAGTGGGGCCTACATGATATAAAACATTGAAAGAGAAGAAGCTTTATAATCAACATTTCTGATGTAATAAAATTATTTAAAATCCATTTAAATACGTTGACAAGATTAAAAAAACATACAATAAAATATTTAAACAGAAACTATACACTGAAAATAATTGAATACGGCTAAAAATTAGCTCAGTGCCAACATTAAAATTTACTGACATAACTGAAGAAAGCTAACGGCAACGCTACCTAGCGGTGACAAGTGGCAAAACAAATCAGCTGCTTTCGGCTAAATAATAGAAGTGGTATTTAGGCTTGGGCAATGTCGTTCAGTTGTTTAAGCCGGTTCTACACGATGCTACGAACGCTCGCTCCAATGTTGGACCGAACGTTTGGGACAAGTAAGTTCGACAGATGGTACAGCGAATGTTCCTGCTACACGGTGAATCGAATGTTTGATCCAATATTTAAGAAAACAGTTTGGTTCAAACGTTGGTCCAGTTGCAAAAATGGACGAGGATGACAGTCTAGATAATAATATATGTTTTAATTGTACACATTTAACGGGTTAAAAATCCCCACATCATATTTAAGCAGGCCTAAATAAAATTTGTTTTTAAAATAGTAAATTTTTAAATTTATAGTATCTAATTACCGGTAATCTGTTTCTGATTTTTCACGGGAACTTACTAGTATCAAGTATGAAATATAAATTGTAGCCTACTTAGGCTACCTGTGAAAATTTAAATGAATAAAATATTACTGATTAAAATTAAACACAGAGATAAACATAAATAAACAAGACGGGTGTTTAGTGTAAATAGTGCTTCATATGAACGAGTCGTGTAGCCATTGAATCGAACCAACGAACATTTTCCTTCAAACGTTGGAGGCATCCCTTTGACTCGGTGCAAAAATACCGACATCGGCCCGAATATGGTCAAATGCGAATGTTCGACGCTCGCTATTGGACGCTCGTAGGTTTGAACAACGGCCACACGATGTGACAAACCATCAAACGTCCAACGTTGGAAGGTGTTCGTAGCATCGTGTAGAACCGGCTTTCTGAAGTAGTTCAGTGAATCTCCTGGTATTTCTATTTTCTAATCGAGAAACATTAAATTAATTTAGCCAAGCAAACGATTGTGACACATAATCCTTTGAAAATAATATATAAACAAAATATTAAATGAAATTATAGCCAACATGACAGACAGTAAAATGTTTTAATTTAAACTGGGAATGCACACCTTTTAAATACATAACCTAAAGTAATAATTAAAATTTGATTGTTTTAGTGGTAGCCAAATCGAATAAAACTACTGAATGATTGAAGTTAAATATTTGTAGAAATTAAAGTAGGCCTATACGTCTCTAATGTGCAATATGCCAACTTTTAATACTTTTTTATAGTAAGGTTTGGCGCAAGTTTACTATTCGACTCTAGGCTAACCTACGGCAATGCAAGAATAATATAAAAAAAACCTAAAAGGTTCTAACCTATAGTATTTAGTCACAGTATGTTTACCTGTATTCGACATTTGACAGTAGAATGTAAAACAATGTCGTTGTATGCAAAAATATTAGGCTAGGGTAGAATAGTAAACTTACACCTAAGGTTTTAAGTCATGTTACTGTACCTACTATATTTTTTCTAAACTAGAAACATACTGTGTGACTGGCAATTGTTTGGGCCCAAAATTTCTTTAATTTTATGTTGACATTGTAGGCATAGTTGCTCAGTTTCAGACAAACTATCCACATCTTTAAAGAATACTTGCTCGAGATTGATGAACTCCTCTAAGCAACAGTCAATTAAACACATTGTCGGAGGAGAAAACGCCTTTTTAAGTAGGCTTTATGGGTGCGCACCCTAAAGAATATAGGCCTACAGTATATTCAAACCAGTAGCAGCCTTTAGTGCATACCATGTTGAGGGTTCACTGAACTCTTAAAAGTTTCTTTTATACGGTTACGTATGACATTTTATTTGATGTAAACGCACGTGTGTGAATAACATTGCTGTTACACAAACTATAGGCATAATACAAATAAATTTCAATATTTTATAACATAATAATGCAGTAAATACGTTAATAACAAATCTTACTAATAATAGGCTAATAGTTTCAACTGTATCTCAGCAGATACTAATATATAGTAAATAGGCCTAAGTAAGTTTTCTTATAACTTCTCTCCCTACAAGACCAACAATATACAATCCTAAAAACTGAACATATACTACATCTTCTATCAAATATAGACAAAATTGTATAATATAGGTAGGCCTACTGTAGTTAAAATCTAGTAGGCCAAGTTGTAATTACTGTACTTTCGAGAAGAAGAAAAAGTGAAACAATAAAAACCCCCAGGTATATAAAACACCTGTTTGGGGCAACAAAATAATAATAAGAAACAGATAAAAAAAAGAAACAATATTTTAGGCTAATAATAAAGTAAGAAGTTGAAGAGGGAAATGCAGCCGACCCAATTACAATAACACAGAATCTAGAAAATGTATCTCAAAAACAGCTACTAAGAGTCGATTACGATTACATAACATCCGCAATATGCAATAAATTGCCAAAAAATGAAAGAAAACACAAAATTACCATTCTTAACATTTAAAACTACAGATTCACTTACACGTTCACTAACCTCACATTCATACACACTCAATATCACTCATCCATTCCTTTTTTATTCTCTCAAGAAAGGACATTAAAGAAGAAGTCAATATATTTGTCTTCAATTAACAAAAATGATTCCTCAATCATTTTATAAACCTAAATTTATTTTCACATGTTTTAATATTTTCCGGTAGGCCTAAACAATTCAAAAACTTCAGTGCTAAATATGTAGGCTATAAAATTTCATAAATACTGAAAGGTTGGGTCATTAAATTTATGTCATACAGTAGTTCTCTATAAAATAAACTTGAAGTCAAGCTACTAGTTTTAACCTCAATCCTGCTAAAGAAAGTTCTCAAAACCTCATATTGTGCCGTCTTTACTTTAAACTAAACGGAAGCTGAACTGGACCTTGAATAGACGACACAGTATTATGAATTAACCCAAAAAAAAATTAACAGAGATAACCTTACCTTGATCTGCAAAAAAACTGCTGGAATAAGCGTTATTCATCCATTTACAAAAGGTAACTTATGTAAAACAAATTATATACACAGAAATCAGTTACATAGTTTATTCAACCAACTAAATAGTGCAATAACACTTCTGATGTTGTTTTATCTCTAAATTAATTATATATTATTTATGGTAAAATAATCAAGGAATATAATTATATTGAATAAATATGAAATATTTATTTAAACAAGAGACATTTGGTCTTAACAATTATCGATTGAAATTAACGTTTTTTTTTTTGTTGTTATAATTTGACAAATTGTTTGTAAATTATTAATTGATTGTATTCAATCACTCTTATCTCGGGGTTCCGGTTGGTGCCGGCTTTTCCCAAAATTTATTAAAATTAATAACAAACAGAACATAGAAATCTTAGAATAATAATAATAATAAAAGAAATAAAATAAGGTTAAATATTAATTGAGGAGGTATGGATCATGAATTAATAACAGTATATAAATAGTTTAGTGGAAGAACACTGGGGAAAAGTTTCTATAACAAGGATCAATCAATACTGTGATTATTATCTTTGAAAGTTAATGTTTTCACTTAAGGCCTAGCCTATTACACTTAGCTTAAGGTATAATAGAAAATGGATAGATCTCACCATAGGTTAGTTTTTTTTTTTGGTTAGGCTATTATTTTATTTTATATAATTGGTGGTCATTATGCCTTTAATCCTTTTTACAATTCTTCGATATCAATTAAAAGATAGTTCTTCTTGTTTGATATAAATAGTTTTTATTTATTTTCTGATTTTCACAAGATAAAAAATTTGGGTGACCTTTTTTTTCTTCTATCGTTTTACAATAATGCCCGATTTTGTTCTGTTAAGACACAGCTGGTAACTCACGCACTTGTTCACTAGATATTTTCACTTTTGGTATATATTTTATGTTTAGGCTGTAAGTATATTTATGTAAATTTTGGTACTGCTAATTTAATAGTTTATAAAAATGTAATCTTATTAAATAGTCATAGATTTATTCTACAATGATGAACAATTTTTGATATATTAATTAAAATACTTAAATAACTCCATTATAACTAAGATATCATTTTATTATTTAGTTTTAATATTTTTAGAAGTAAAAGAAAGGAATACATCTGTTACATATTTGGTGTAACCTCTAAACCAATCATTATCGAGTTTACCAAAGTAGGCGTGTTTAGCGAAAGCTGGCAATGTTATGTGAAGATTTGATCTTTAAATACGGATATTAAATTATTCGTACGGTTCTGCGCTAAAACAATAATTTCTTTGGAAATATATATAAATTTTGAATAATTTTGATGTATGAAGTATATCTAAAATATCGGATAGTCATTTTAATTTGTTCTTTTTTTTAATTTAATACTGTTATTTAACGGTACCACTTCTAGACGGGAGTTCGCATATTTTCCGCTAGGCGTCGCTCGGCCACAAGTCCATGTATGGGATTCTTTATATTATCGTATCTTACTTTTACGAACTATTTATTTTAGGCATTATTTCCTCTTTATTCAGACTATATTTGAATTGTTACAATAGTTTGTCATAAACAAAATTTATACGCCCTTATTTATCAAGAACAAAATTAAATTATGCGCCCTTAGATTAGATTAAACAAAAATTAATTAACCCACCCTGAAAAGAAAAATAAAACCCTCCCCTTTTTGTGAATAATTTTTATGAGATATATTTGACAAATATTACAACATTTGATTTTTGACAAAATAATTATTTATAAACAGTAAAAATTTACCAAATGGCTTATAATATAACATATACGCTTAACCAACGCAAGAGTTATTATGCCTAGTTTAGTATACCTGAATAGGTATACGGTTGATCAACCAAAATGTTTATTATAAAGAAAACTTTTGGAAAAACAAAAAAAATAAAAAAAAATGGACTAAACTGAGAATAAATTAGTTTGTGACGTCACCTTATAAACTGAATAAATTTTGGATAATCCCTGTGGGATTGTAATTGCCGAAAAGTAGCTAGCTGCGCACCACCCTTTATGTTTACATAACTTAACCTAAACAATAAATTAATAAATTTACATTACATTAACAAGAACACTCTGTAGAAATATCCCTTAAAAAGTTTATGTAGGTTTGCAGATATTAAGCAAAAGGTTTGTATTTTACAACAAAACAGGATTAAAATTAAATATCCATAAACATGTTCTCTTTTTTTGTTATATTTTCTATAGGTTGGCTGTCAAATGCTTTGGATAGATGTTGAAAAATAAATAGCCAGATGTTTGGAAGTTTTAAGTTGATGTAGAAAACTTTAGGCAGGAGTAGAACCCAGTTAAACTGTAGAACAGACCAAACACAGTCAAATTACTGATCTGACATTATACAGAAAAAACATGTTCAAAATGGCGCTGCATAATGCTTGTTACAGTTTGTCAGAACATTAAAGTTGGAACATGCTTGACAGGCAGAATGCTTTAAAAATCATAGTAATTTCCAATTTGATTTTAAAATAAAATTAACGACACAGTCCATTAAACATATGGTTTTACAGAGTTCTTTAAGTATGAACGTTTTAACGTACAAAATTAGTAACAAAAAAATTTACAGTCTGATAGTATTAAAGAAGTTAGGTTAAATATTACTGAGTCTGGTTTTTTTTTAAATTTGAATAGGCTAATAGAATTTTAAATAAAGAAAAGGTAACATTATATAGGCACAATTAATATATATATATATGGATGAATATCGACAGTTAGAATTCATAAACCTAATAGAATGAGAACAGAACAGTTACCTGGGTTAACACTGAGTGTAACTTGGAAAACGTTAGGAAACACTACACATGTTTTCAGAGAAGTAAACGACATTACTGTACTGTAGAAAACGCTGCATCTCAATATTTTTACTCTGAATACAAACATTACGCTATACAAGAGCACTTTCCTCCAGAACAACTTTCACATTATCAGCAGCGAACGTTGCGTGTAACTTCAAACGAAAGCACAAAGCAAAAATGGCCGCAGCCCTTCTCGAATCTTCTTTGCAAAGAAGAAAGCAGAGATGTCACTGATTAGTGGCGTAGTCAATCGGGCGGTAGGTCAACTAGGGGTAGGATAGGTTGCCTAAATCAGTAAAATAAGGCGCGTATATTAACGAACGTAACAATATATAGGCAGAGCTACATATCAACTCCTCAGTGCCAAAATATTTTTAAAAAAAGGGGTGATGTGTGCTCATTTTTCTGCTTGTTTGAAACAATCCGTATGAAATACTTTTCTAATGTTATATATAATGAGCTTTAGGCCTTACTGTGGTCTCCCCAAACTGAGAGACCGTACTCTAACTTTAACCAGTATATTATAAAACAAAACAAATCTTAGTTAACTTTAGGCGGCAGTGTAATCTTACAAATTACTAGAGGGCTAAACCTATTTTTTTTAAATACTTCGACTAAACTTTCATTTAATAAAAAACTTGAAAATAAAATTTCACCACAAAGAAGTAAAATGAATAAACTACAATACAAAATGTTATGACAAAAATCTGTAGGCCTAAACAATACATTACACTTTGGAGCGGCCTAATTAAAATACTAAACTAAAACCCATCCATACTAATAATTGGTTCTCATTTACCTTTTCATAGCAATAAAAATAACTAATCGATTTGTAAACTTTTAAGAATTTTTTATTAGTATTTCTTTTTCTTTAAACCTAGGCTATGAACACTATCGTGGTTGCTGACAACAAATATTGCACAGACATTATGGAAGAAAGAAAACATGCAAACTGCAGTTAATGGTACATCATTTTGGAAAAGTTAGGACTAGAATAAAGTACAGTACCTAAACTACCCTGAACACTTTATTGACAAAAAAAAAAAAAAAACATTAATAAGAACTATTGTTCAAGAGATTGTTCTTAAAGCGTCTTATACAATTGACAGGAAAAGGAGAGTTTAGGCTAAGTTTTATATACAGCGTGTCCCCCGAACTCTCTGGTCCCCTTTTATGGATTTGTTCCTGGGATCGAGACAAACATATTGTTCACAATATTAACTTTGACATCGATGACTGGCGTAAATTTAATTTAGGACACCCAGCAGATATAGGCCTATTTGCAAACGACAACCTTTTTTTAGGAAACAGAGTTGTAGTAAGCTACCAACCTAAGCACATTACACTATACGTAATTTAAAACAGAAAATATGATTAACAAAATTTAAAGTAATTAATAATAGGCTATAAACAGAAAATAAAACACTTAGACTCAATTCACAACTTATTGAACTCAGAAAATATTAGGCCTACAGTAGCCTACATATCTATTCAATGATTACGATTACGAACGTAAATAAGCACGATTGCCAGACTCAGCTTTTCCTACAACTTCACATCACTTTCTTACGTTTGTTATAGTAGCCTATTATCTATTACTGCCTTCAAGCATGTACTATAAGGAAAAAGAGGTAGTAAACTAGGAAATTAATAAAACAAAGAATAAACTAAAAAAAACAGTTTTATTCTTAATGTTGGAACTTAACGTGCTAAGTTGTTTTGTATATCAGAAATGCAAGTAGGCCTATTAAAAAAAATAGCCTGAAATTCTAGCTTGAAGTATGAAGTATGTAGGCTAGTCACATTATGTTTATCTAAATTCAATAGTAGAATGTACTTTGGTTGGCAACACTATTCTGTTCCCTAAAAAAAGGCCGTCACCTGCAAACATATGATTTGATTGTTATTAAGAATGCCCAATACGTAGCCTAGTATTAGACCATTTTCTTGCATACGTAGGCACCTCTGCCGCAATAAGTCGAGGTGTCCTAATGTAAACTTTTGCCATTTACTAGTAACATTGATTAACCCTTTAAGTGCTGAGTATTTATTACATCTTAGTGCTACGAGTTTTTTTTAGGTGATGGATATGAATTTGGCGTAAATTTACTCAACCCTAGGCTAACATATGGCAACAGAAATGCAAGAATTAGGCCAAGTCTATAAAAAAAAATAGCCTTAGAAAAGGTTCTAACCTATAATATTTAGTCACAGTACGTTTACCTGCATTCAATTTAACAGTAGAATGTAAAACAACGTTGGGCGTAACTTTACTATTCGACTCTAGCCTAATATTTTTGCAGACAACGACGTTGTTTTACATTCTAGGCTGTTAAATGTTGAATACAGGTAAACATACTGTGACTAAATAGGTTAGGTGAGAACCTTTTAGGTATTTTTTTTAATTATTATTTTTGCATTTCTGTTGCCATAGGTTAGCATAGAGTCGAATAGTAAAGTTGCACCCAACGTTGTCTACAAAAATATCAGCCTAGGGTTGAATAGTAACTTTACGCCCATGAATTTTTGGCTAAAAGTACTTGGACATACAAACGTAAAGTTGGACATATAGCCTATATCAATGTTTTCAGAAAAAATTGGTATACAGTTAACTCACCATTACTTCCAGAATAAACACAGCATGCCATATTGAAGAAAATAAAATTCACTTTTCAGTTGTTTGACTTTCATATCAATAGACAATCACCATAGAATTATGATTACATTTCAAGATACACCAAATATTCACAATCTTATGATAAATCTAAAAACAACACTGGTATAGGCCTATTGCTGTTCAAAATAAATGAACAGTGGGCAAAATTCACTGATATTCGATTCACGTTACTAATACTTGATCTGAACAATTTCTTATGTCACTGGAACTGTTTAATTCACTCATTTTATTAATCAACAATATTAAATAAACAATTAAAATGACTACAAATAACGCACAATATGAGAAAAATTATTCTAACCATACATGTAGACATTTTTGTTTTGTTGCTAGTTTAGTTGCTGTTGCTAGGTGTCGCTAGGTGACGGTAACTGAACTGACTTTACAGTGCAGCCAACACTTGATTTTGGTGAATATTAAATCAAACTATGACCCACCGATATATTGATTTTTTTCTTGTTATATAACATAATTTAAGTTTAAAATAATAACAAATAAATATAATGTGTGAGATTTAGTGTATTGTTATTATCGACTCCTTTAAAATCAAGTGTACATCCGTACGTTCGTTCATATAATATAACAGCCGATTACACCCATCAAACACTTAAACAAAGCCCAGCGTAGATTATACTTTGAGATTATGTTTACAATTTTAATCATTATAATTTCCTGTGAAGTAGATTTGATTTAGATATGAGTTATAGAACATATGCTATAACGTAAGCTATAAAATTTGTTTTGAGGTTATAAACTGTGTATAAATACAAGTTGTATCAACAATATATTCGTTTATACACATTTAAATTTACAAATTACAAATATACCTATTCCTTTAACTTCGGAAACATTCGTACATCTTCGTATAACATATAAACATATCTATCTATCTTCTCTATATATAAAAGAAGATGTCCTGACTGACTGACTGACTGATTCATAATCAACGTACAGCCAAAATTATGATAGCTATAGACTTGAAACTTTCAAGGAACGTTAATAACACTATGTAGAGGCGCACTAAGAAAGGATTTTGCAAAATATTGACTTTAAGGGTTGAAAATGATTAAAATACTGGGGTTCACTCCCATCCCTATAACAGATAAAACAGCTGATTCAAATCAAATACTTAGTAAATTAATTAGTAACACAATTCTAGGAGTGGCCTATTTATAGTGAACCAACACATGGTTTGTTGAATACTTTTTATATCTATTACCATAGCAACCAACTATCATAATATTATTATTTTAATGATTTAAATTTACAAATTATGAAATTTTAATTTTTGATACAATTATTTGAAAATAAAAAAATCACTTGAAAAAAATACCCTACAACTGCTAATTTTGTTTTTATTATTTTGCACAACCAACTACTAATTTTAGGTTAGGTTAACAAAATTAAAGCTGGCCATACACGGTCCGATTTGTAGTCCAATTCAATGTCCGATGTCCGATGTAGGATCCGATGTAGGAGCGTGAATGGGCTTGATGGACGACGAGTTGGATAATCGTACAAATCGGAGTCCCAGATCAGACTACAAGATGATCCGACTTCCAACTTCCGACGGAATCGGACTGTGAATGGGGTGATCGTCCGATTGTCATTTTAAACTTTCTCCTTTTTGATGTTTGATCTTCCCTTTTCCCCTATACTTTGTAAATTTTTACTTCTATAATAATGGATAATAAAGGATTTTTGGAATTTATTGAATTGTACCGGGAGAATAGGTGTTCGTGAACACAAGTGATGCAATTTATGCACACTGACATGTTTTTGAGCATCTTCGCGTCACAATAGTTCAAAAATAATTTCTTAACCTATTGAAAAACATAGGTGAATGTTTACTATACACTAAAACAAATTAGGCAGTTGTCTATTATATTAAAAAATATAGGTGATTGTTTAGTATACTGAAAAATGTAGGCGATTGAAAGTATACTGACAAAATATAGTAGATTGTTTAGTATAATGAAAAAATAAAGGTGATTATTTAGTAAACTGAAAAAATATTGGCGATTGTCTACTATATTGAAAAATGTAGGCGATTGTCTACTATACTGAAAATATATAGGGATTGTTTTCTATACTGAAAAAAATATAGGCGGTTGTCTACTATATTTAAAAAAATAAGTGATTGTAAGTATACTGACACAATATAGGGAATTGTTTAGTCTAATTATTTGCATATAGTAATTGCTGTACATTTTTATAAAACTACCACTATGTAGGCCTACAAGGAAAGAAGACTGAATTGGAATGATTTCTTGTCGTGGAGTTGAAAATTTGAGAACGTTTTGAATAATGTAAATCAATGTGTATATTTTTTATTTATTACCTACTAGGGATACCCCAGCGTGCTTCGCACGCCAAACCTGGTAGAACTTTCTATACACATAATTATGTTATATTTTCTTTATAATATAGATGTAGGATTAATAATAACCTCAAAACTAAGATCGTAAATTTCCAAAATGAAATTATTTTATGTTATAACATCAGTTATAAATAGGCCTAATAAAGGTTAAAAGAACCAGCAATGCTCAGGTCTACATTTTAATAAAAACCTAGCCTAAAATTTAGAATAAGAAATAATTGCTTCAAAGTTTAAAATCAGCTGTTAATGTTAATTGGAAACGTAAGTTGGATGGTAAGTTGGATCGTGAGTGGTGAAACGCATCCAACTTGCAGTCCAACTCGGTCGTCCTACAAATCGGACCGTGTATGCCTAGCTTTACATAAAAACAAAGGAAAAGTCAATTTAAAAGTTTTACTGTAATATAGGCTAATTTTACATCTTTTGTTACATATTATGAATAAACAGCTGATTTGGATCAAAAACTTAACACAATTTTATGTTAGGCCTATACTGAACTAACACATGTTTCTTGAGTATTTAGATTTATTACCATAGCAACCAAATTAACAAATTTTAGGCCTACATTTTTTTTATTTGCTCAGTGTTACAGCTTACATGAAATATGTGTAGGCCTATGTATAATTATTTATATATTTGTTTAAATTCTAACTTTTAACATCCTCTCAAGAATGATTACATCACTGTTTCATCAGAAATATTGTATCAAAGCGAGAACTAAGAAAATGTTCCAGTGAAGTCACACAATGGAGAAATAATATTACAAACAAATTCTACAAAATATGTTACTGGGATACACCCAAACATTGTGCGTTTGAATGAATATAAATAGTGCATTTTAAAACAAAATTTCGAGTTTTAAGTGTATACCAATTAAGTAGTTAGTGAAATCAACCCAAAGTTATAATAGTTAAATAAAACAATTTTGTTAGGAAAAATTAAGTGTCATTTACTGGAACAGCAAAACCAATTTTAGTTTGTATATTACTAAAATTAACCGGTATAATTAAGGTAAATGTACAAATAATTTATAGTACAGTACTATATAACTTTATACAATGAACTAAATGAAGTTACTTTTTTTGTTCAACAAAGTGATAAAACATGTTGATAGATGAGATTAATGCCAATGAGATGTTAATACCCCAAACTGTTGTATCTATCATTGGAGATGGGGCCTGCCTTTTTCGAGCTCTTTCTTTTCTCTTATTTAATACCCAAGAAAGGTGTCAGGAGCTACGAGAAACAATTGTTTCGTATGTGGCTGAAAATTGGAATAACTTTGCTGAGATGTCTTATAACTCCAATGGCGATAATTTTTCAACTTCTGTGGAGTATGTACGTGAAATGAATCAACATTCAGTATATGCTGGTTATTGCGAATTAGTTGCCGCTGGTGAGATATTTCCATTTTTGTTTGAAGTTTATTATAATAATAATCTTTATGCAAAATTTGGTACAGACACATTCCCCGTAAAAAGATTGCGCCTAAGTGGGAATATTAATAGTGGTCATTTTGACGTGTATTTGCCTATTTCCGAAGACAATGTTTCACAAAATTCTACATTAACTATTTATGTCAAAAATAAAAAGCGTCGTGCTAGGTACACAAACGGAACACGAAAAAATCAAAATATTCAAGCTGTGAAAAAGTATAAACAAACCAACCCGAAAGGTAATCAAATAGCTGTGGAAAAGTATCAAGATGATCACCCCGATTTAAATAGATGTACATTAGCTGCATATCAGATGCGTCACCCAAAAATGCATATAGTAGCAGCAATTAAATATCAAAATAATCACCCAGATGTGCACAGAGCAGCAGCCGTTGCCTATCAAAACAATCGCCCAGAAGTCCACAGAGCTGCAGCAGCTAAGTATCAAAGCAATCATGTTGAAGTTCATAGAGCATCCCAAAATCTATATGATCGAAATAATCCAGGATTTCGGGCAGAAATTCGTTTGCGCATATGTAAAAATAAAAAACTTTCTGGTCTGGCCTATGATCCTAATATAGTTTATAAAAATGACATTGGTATCATGAGTGAAAAATGTCGGTTTTGCCATGCTCTTAAATGGAAAGGCGAGACACTTGGTATGTGCTGTAGTTCTGGTAAAGTACAGCTTACCCCTTTGCAACCTCCACCAGAACCACTATATAATTTACTTATTGGTGAACACCCTGAGCAAAGCAACTTCATTGATCGCATTAGGCGGTACAACGGTTGCTTTAAGATGACATCTTTTGGTGCTAAACAGATTGTTGAAGATGGTTTTATGGCAACTTTTAAAGTGCAAGGCCAAGTTTACCATTTATATGGAAGCTTGCTCCCACATTCAGAAGAAGAGGCTAAATTTTTGCAAATCTATTTTGTTGGTGAAGATGAAAAAGAAGCTCGACTTAGGTGCTCGAACTATCCAGATGTCAAACTATTTTTAGTTAAACAGCTGCAAGATATGCTTCATAGTGAAAATAAGTACATTAGAGATTTAAAAACTACTATAGATAAGGTACCGGAGTATTGCGAACATTTTCAAATAGTGATTCACGCAGACAGAAAGCCTGCCAACGCTCATAGAGGTTGTTACAATGCTCCCACATCTAATGAGGTAGCTTTGGTAATAGTTGGACAGCAGTTCGAAAAGCGGGATATTGTCATTCAAAGCCACGATAATAAACTACAACGTATCAGTGAACTTCATAGATCTTATGATGCACTACAATATCCGCTTATGTTTTGCCACGGAGAAGATGGATATTCAATAGACATTTCACAATGTGATCCTACAACAACTCTTCCTTTGAACAAAAATGTATCTGCTGCCTGTTTTTATGCCTACAGAATTATGGAGAGGGAAGGAGAAAATAACTTTTTGCTTCGTTATGGTGCTTTATTTAGTCAGTATTTAGTTGACATGTACGCCAAAATAGAGACGGAAAAATTGAATTATATCAGATATCATCAAAAAAGGCTTAGGGCAGATAACTATATTCATTTAAAAGACGCCATAGGAAGACAAGACGTTCAAGCAGATCAACTTGGAAAATTAGTAGTATTGCCATCATCTTTTACTGGAGGACCTCGGTATATGCATGAACGGGGTCAGGATGGAATGACTTACGTCCGACATTATGGAAGTTCAGATTTATTTATAACATTCACTTGCAATCCAAAGTGGAAGGAGATTCAAGAATCATTGCTACCTGGGCAAAAACATTATCATCGTCCTGATATTATTGCAAGAGTTTTCAATCGTAAAGTAAAGAGTTAACAGATCTTTTGTTTAAAGGCCAACTGTTTGGAAAAGTTCGATGTCACATGTATTCTGTTGAATGGCAAAAGCGAGGCTTGCCGCATGTTCACATATTGCTATGGTTGGAAGATAGAATTTCATCCAATATGATAGATAAATTAGTATGTGCTGAAATTCCAAACCCTGATGAAGATCTACTACTTTATGAGATAGTCAAGGCCAATATGATACATGGACCATGTGGCATTTTGAATAAAAGCTCTCCTTGCATGAAAGATGGGCGTTGCACTAAGTATTATCCGGCTATGCTTCTTCAAGAAACTCGAAGAGGTGAAGATGGATATCCAAAATATAAAAGACGATCGCCAGATGATGGAGGTTTTAAGGTGAACATAAAATCAATAGATTTGGACAACCGATGGGTAGTACCTTATAACCCTGTTTTGTTACGTACTTTTAACGCCTATATTAATATAGAAATAACCAGCTCTGTAAAGTCTATAAAGTACGTTTGCAAATATATTACTAAAGGCAACGATCAAGCAGCATTTGCTATGGAGAAAAAAAACGAGATAGATGAAATAAAAATGTATGAAAGTGGTCGATATATAAGTAGTTCCGAAGCAGTTTGGAGAATTTTAGGATTTTCAATTCATGACAGGTATCCAGCTGTCACTCACCTTGATGTTCATCTAGAAAATGGACAACGTATTTACTTTACTGCGGATAATATAAATGAAAAACTTATTCATCAACCAACAACAACTCTTTTGGCATTTTTCGAATTATGCCAAAATGACGAATTTGCTAAAACTCTACATTACTTACAAGTGCATTCGTACTACGTATGGCAAAATAAAAAATTTGTTCGGCGTAAACGAGGAGAAGCTGTAGAAGGTTGGCCAGGAGTAAGAAAGGATCATGCTTTAGGTAGAGTATACACTATTCATCCCAATAACGTAGAGTGTTATCATCTCCGTCTTCTTCTTCATCACATTAGAGGCCCAACATCCTTTTCTTATTTAAAAACAGTAAATCATATTGAGTATCCTACTTTCCAAACAACATGCAAGGCGCTCGGGTTATTAGAAGATGACCAGCAATGGGAGTTTACTTTAAAAGAAGCTGCAATAACACGCTCACCTTTTAAAATGCGGGAACTATTTAGTGTAATGCTGGTATTTTGCCATCTCTCCGATGCATTGAGTCTGTGGAATAAATTTAAGGGTGATCTTTCAGAAGATATTATGAACCAATTGAACGGACAACATTTACAAAATAATCCATCAGCAGAGTTAGTATACAATAGGTGTTTAGAGTTACTTGAAGATTCTGTTTTAGCTTTAGGTGGACTAAACATGAAAGAATACGGTTTACCTAATCCAAAAAGATCTGGTGAAATTTTAGGAAACAAAGATTATGTGAAAGAAACTAATGATGATATTGTTGCTTCGAATGAAACTGTATTGAAAAACGAAGCCTCATTAACAGATGAACATCGAATCGTTTATGATCGAGTTTTAGACAGCGTTGAATCCAACTTAGTGAAAGTTTTCTTTTTAGATGCTCCTGGTGGAACTGGTAAAACTTTCCTCATTAACTTGCTTTTGGCTAAAGTGAGAAGCAGCCATAACATCGCTTTGGCAACAGCATCATCTGGTATTGCTGCTACATTATTGGATGGAGGAAAAACCGCACATTCAGCCTTTAAGCTGCCATTGAATCTAAATTATACCACAACTCCTTCATGCAATATCAATAAACAATCAAATCTAGCAAAAATTTTACAGGATTGCAAACTGATTGTCTGGGATGAGAGCTCAATGTCACATAAAAAAGGCTTCGAAGCTTTGAGCAGATGTCTGCAAGACATTAGAAACTCAAAGAATACTTTGATGGGTGGAGTAACAGTTCTTTTAGCAGGAGACTTTCGTCAGACTTTACCAGTTGTACCGAGAGGAACTCGAGCCAATGAAGTCGAAGCTTGCATCAAGAGTTCATATCTATGGCCTCAAATAACGAAACTTTCGCTCACAAAAAATTTAAGAGTTTACTTAAGAGGAAATGTTACTGCTGTGCAGTTTTCTGAACTCCTGTTACAAATTGGAAACGGTGATTATCCAGGGTCAGAAGGAAAGATTACTTTGCCTACAGGATTAGGCACAGTAGTAAGTACTTTGGAAGACCTGATATCGAGAATATATCCCGACATTAAAAATCTCAAAGATAAATCGATTGACTGGCTATGCGAAAGAGCCATTTTGACATTAAAAAATGACACAACTTCTGAAATTAATAATATTTTATTAAATTCATTACAATTCGAAAAAATGCAATATATGTCTGTTGATTCAGCTTTAAAAGTTGATGATGCAGTACAATTTCCAACAGAGTTCCTGAATTCTTTGAACCCGCCTGGATTTCCACCACATATTTTAACGCTTAAAGTTAGTGCACCTATTATGCTTTTGAGAAACCTTTGCCCTCCAAAACTGTGCAACGGTACACGTCTGCGTGTGACTGCCCTCCAGAAAAATCTTATTGAAGCAACAGTTATTACTGGAAGTGCCAAAGGTGAATCAGTTTTCATTCCACGCATACCTATGATACCATCGGACTATCCCTTTGACTTCAAAAGAATTAAATTTCCTGTTAAAGTGTGCTTCGCAATGACAATTAATAAGTCACAAGG
>JAGFPH010017840.1:0-10164 GCA_018207615.1 Philaenus spumarius | reverse complement strand
TACTTGGAACACAATAGTATATACAAGTTTAATAAGGCCATGTTTCTTTATGACTGTACTGGGTGAGCAAAAAATTAGAGAACGAATTAATATATTATTAGTTTCCAGAAAATATGTAACTATGGGAAAAACAATATTTGAATGCACAAGGAAATTCTCTATGTATACAAAATATATATTATACAAGATATAAAAAAATCTGAATATTTAAATTTTGTTTTGAACTTAATAGTGTTTTATTTTCTTAAAACACAACAAACAAAATTACATTTAAATGCTGCAGTTCCAATAAAGTTATAAAAATGGAACGAAGTGATGTGTGTACATACACGAACTTATATACTAACTAGCTGACCCGTACGGCGTTGCCCGTTGTGGTTGATATTTTCAGTCTTTTTAACGTAATTGTATTCTTTTTAAGTGTTCAGCAGTGAGTGGTATTTGGCTTTTATATATATAGATCATAAATAATAAAAGCACTATTGTCATAATAATAAAAGATCTGAAATTATGATTTTAGTAACTTTGATCCCCACCAAACCCCCCTAAAATTTCGAATTTTTTCAAACCCTTTCTTAGTAAGCACCTATGGCCCTAGAGGAAGCTACATACCAAATTTCATTCCAATCCGTTCGGTAGTTTTGAAGAAATCGTGATTTAATAACTTTGATCCCCAAACCCTCCTAAAATTTCAAATTTTTTCAAAATCTTTCTTAGTGAGCACCTATGGCCCTAGAGGAAGCTACCAAATTTCATTCCAATCCGTTCGGTAGTTTTTGAGAAATCGTGATGAGTGGATCAGTGAGTCAGTGAGTCAATGAGTCAGTGAGTCAGTGAGTCATTGAGTCAATGAGTCAATGAGTTAGTGAGTCAGTGAGTCAATGAGTCAGGGAGTCAGTGAGTCAGTGAGTCAATGAGTCAGTGAGTCAATGAGTCAGTGAGTCAGTGAGTTAATGAGTCAGTGAGTCAGTGAGTCAGTGGGTTTTGGCTTTTATATATACAGATAATATATCACTAAGATGTTAACGTGTTAAGAAACTCTATCGTTAAGAATTTACTATGCAATTATTTAAGTTATGTCGAGTCGTCTAGTATCAAAATAAGACACATCACTATTTTTACGATTTTGAGATAACAGCAGATTTTACAAGTTCAAAATGTCCTCTACATAACTGCGAAAAAATTAAGATTCAAAACACAAGACATCATGCTGTTTTCAAATGGTAAAGTAGTCGGTTAGTTTCAAAATGAAACAAGTCGATGAATCAGTATCAAAACAAGATACATCTTTTCAAGGCCTACTACCAAGGCCACACTAGATGTACATCTAGTGTGGCCTTGCTACTACGCATGGATTTGCGTATCAGCTGACAGTTCGATGCGGCGTTATCTCTGTTGTTGATCCGTTCTACTTGTGCCGGTGTGTTTAGATTGTTATTAAATCTATTTATTTTGGTTATTCTTAGTGAACAGTAAACATGGAATATGTAAACATGCTTTGTATAGAGACAGTAACTGTGTTTACGACTTGGTTTTCAGAAATTATCTCATCCCTTTAATTTTGTTTGATTTACTATTTTGTATTTTTTAAATACATACTAATGTTTTATAAATTAATAAAATGTGTTTATTTTCAAAACCAGATACATCAAAAAAGATTGTTTTCAAAATCAGATACATCCAATTAATAAGTTGCAAAACAAGATACATCAATTAGTTTTAAAACAAAATAGGACACATCAACAATTAAAATGCTTTTAAAACCGATAATAAACCAGATAAACTTTTGAAACTTCTGGAAAATATTTGTCTATATCCCTTACTACTATAAAACAAATTATACAAATTTAGAAATTAAAACAAAGGATTTATTTAGTTTTTACTTTCCTTACCCTATACTAGGTAAGGTAAGTATTGCGATCGACCCAAAAATTCGATGTCGAGTTTTCATAATATCTTTACGTTTCAAGGCCCCCTGAGTCCAAAAAATGCATTTTTGGCAATTGGTCTGTCTGTGTGTCTGTGTGTCTGTGTGTGTGTGTGTGTCCGGAGTGCACAGGGCAAACGGCTGGACGGATCGAACTGAAATTTACAGGATATCTTCAAACACGTAAACAATTAAACCCATGTAAATTTTAAGCAAATCGTAGGTGGTGTCTTACCGTGGGACCAGTTTTTAGCACATTTTTGGTATTTACTCCAAAACCCCTCTGACGATTTTGATTAAACGTTGCTAACATACTCTACTCAGACCCCCTTAACACGCTATGTACGCTATATACCCTTAAAAATTCGTTGAAAAAAGTTATTACAAAAACGCAAGTTATTTTGTTTGTATCTCCGAAATGGCTGGTCCTATCGACTTGAAAATGGTCTCATTCGATTCAGCGTCCAAAAGAATGTCAAAAAAGATACCCCACTCAAATTTTTCCATTTTTTCAAAAATTAGACCCCAAAAACGCCCTTTTTGGGGGCAAAAATGACTTTTTTTAAACTAGCCGTGTTTGGTATCGACCTTGACATTTTTGGGGGTGAGAAATCGATTGAGACCAAAATCAGGTCCGTGGGATTAACCGTTTTGAAGTTAGTACCGCTTTCTTCGAAACGGATACTCCTATTAACTCGAAAATGGTATCATCAATCTCTCGCTCGAAAAATTTGGTAATTGATACAGCATATATTTTGGTAAGGAAAGTTGTGTGATGTGCACACCAGATGTTTTGTGTTTATTGTATAACCACTAAAACAGAATTCTTATATTTAAAATTTCTTCAATAGTATGTAATATGCTGGTGTTTAGAGGGGTGGCAAAAGCTTTTCATCCGCAAAATGGTTTCGCTCCTACTTGACGGCTGGAATCCACCAAACTCGGGTCAACGATGTCGTTAGTGAGCAAGGTACATTAAAGTATATGATTCCGCAGGGCTCAGTACTTTCTTAACCATTATTCCTAATATATGTTAAGAACTTATGTAACGGTAGATCAAAGGGAACCTTGTCTCACTTGCTGATGACACCGCACATTTTTATAAGGCGGATTCGTCGGAACAGCTGAGAAGGGACATGCAGGATGACGTAAATATTTTACGAGGGTGGTTTACTAAGAATTATATGGTAATGAGCCCTAAAACCAAATATATAATATACTAGCTGACCCGTACGGCGTTGCCCGTGGTGGTTGGTGTTTTCAGTCTTTTTAACGTAATTGTATTCTTTTTAAGTTTTTAGTCAGTGATTGGTATTTGGCTTTTATATATATATAGATTTTAAATAATAAAAGCACTATTGTCGTAATAATAAAAGATCAGAAATTATGATTTTAGTAACTTTGATCCCCCCAAACCACTCAAAAATTTCTAAAATTTACATACCCTTTCTTAGTGAGCACCTATGGCCCTAGAGGAAGCTACATACCAAATTTCATTCCAATCCGTTCGGTAGTTTTGAAGAAATCGTGATTTAATAAATTTAATCCCCAAACCCCCTAAAATTTCGAATTTTTTATTATTGAGTTATCTCGATTTAATTAAATTGTTTCTTACATGTCTTGACTAGAAACCACAGTAAAATCATATAAAGTTCTGTGAAACCAATATTGTTAGAGTAATAAGGTTGACGAATCCCCGCCTCTTCTAGCAGTCCACAATTCCTGCTAGCGGGCGGGTGTTTTGACGTCACTCAGTGACCTTGCCAGCCACCTGCTCCTTGTTCCCCCGCCCGCCATTTTAGTATTTCAGTAGAATCACTCATACCATGAGGTTGTATTTTGGTTCAGTGAGCATCGTTATTAAGTCTTATTTTAGCTGAAGTTTTCTTACTGTATTCATTCCATATTCGAGAAGTGTAATCACTTACAAATAAATGCAAAATGACAAAAAATAATACAAACTACAGTAAATATTCGCTATCTATATTACAAACACAGATATTCACTGTTATAATCTTTATAAATGCATTATTGTTAATAACCAGTGAAAAATATAACAATTTAAAAGTACATTAATATGTAACGATTTAAACGAATATTGTAAACATAAAATAAAAACAAAACTAAATGTAAAAATATGTTTGCGATAAATTAAAAGAGTGTTTTAAGGAAGTGATATTTTTTTATTACTATTAACTATTTTAATATATTAGCTTGGAAAGTAGGCCCTACAATGCTATAAATAAATTTATTTATAACATTCATGTACCATATAAAATTGTTAAAGTTACAATTTATGTAAAGCTTAATTGTACACAGCAGAAAAATAATTGTACACAGCAGAATTTTCTTCTTGCTGTCTGTTAAAAAGGAGCTAAACGTAATAATGCTTAACAAAAGTAATTTACTAAAACAACAGTAAGATTGTAACATATTTCTCAGTACATTCTGGCAAAAGTAAACAATTAAATCCAATATTGTTTGTGTTTCGTCGTAAACATTTAATTTAAGCACAGTTTTTATATTTTCTTATGAGCTACTTAGATTTAAAAAAAAGAAGAATATTAAATTTTCCTCATCTTCCTCATTTAGGCAACAAACGATGAAAATAAAAATCGTTTGTGATAATTGAATATTGTTTGCATTACTATTATGTACCCATTCAGGAAGGTTGTTCTTTCTAAAAAAAAAAAAAAAAAAAAAAAAAAACACACAAACCAGTAGTTGAATGTTTATACATTTTGTATTTACTTCAGTTATACGAGTAAAGATATAAATTAAGGGTCTGCTCCAGTAAACGAGAAAGCATCAGGAAACGCACTTCCGGTATCACTGTATCCCTATCTAAGCAATGCAATTTCTTGCAGCTGGACGCTTTGACATTGCCTCATTTCAAACCATTTTATAAGTCTATCTTTTGTAATTGCGTGTTGAAAAAAAAAACTGAATATTCTTTATAAAATTTCGGATCTTGCTTGCAAATTATTTTTCATTATTAATTTTTTATTGTGTTAGGAAAAAAAATCAAACTTTGTACTTACAAAATGTCAGTTACTTGACAAATGAAAGAAATTTTTAAAAATGTAAATTGCAAGAAGGATGCGTATTGTGACTGTGCTTAAAATGAGACCTTGCAAACAATTTTATGATAAAAAGTAAACGAAATAAATGGTATGAAATTTAACAATGCTCTTATGGGATAAAAATCCATTTTATTTTTACTGGAGCAGACCCTTAGTAAAGGAAATAGAGACATCAACTCCTATAAAAGGGAGTGTACGTACGAGTGTACGTAGAGTGATATTTAAAGAAGGAATAAATACTCGTTTAACTTAATAAAATAACAGCTGATTTCACCCATCATCTGTAATACGCAAACAAAACCTAGCGTAGATTAAAACTTTGGGGTTATGTTTACAACTTCAATCAATAATATAGCCTATAATAATAATAACTTCTAAATCATTTGATCTATCAATATGAAATAAAAGGCAATTAAAAGTTACTATTTTTATATTTTTTTAAATATATAAATAATATACATAAACACTAAATCTTAATAAATATTCCTACAGTTTTATAGTCCTTATAATTGTACACATTTACCGAGTTAAAAATCACCGTCCGCATAGTTAGGTAGGCCTAGATAAAGTGTGTTTTTTAAATAGTATTTTGTATAAATGATGTATTTCTGATGTGTATCTAATTAATCCGCCTGTGATTTTTCACGGGGATTTACTAGTGATAATATATCAACAAACAGGTTACATTGTACAAGGCTATTACAACAACAAACATTATACAATGTGTATTGTGTGGGCAGATGCAGAGCATTGCTTATTAACTGCCAGAGCTTAATGCGACAAATCAGCTGGTGGGTCACTGGGTGACGTCACTGCACGTGGCTGGATTAAACCACGTAAATGGTCTAGTGCGTCAACCTTGTACTCTAACAACCTTGCTGTGAAACCGTTCAATAACCAAGGATATAGATTATAGAATGAAAACCTCATCGGGCCGTTTAAATACAGGACGAAGGAAGACTACGGTTTTCTTGGATAGAGTCACCTGGGTTCGAAAGATTACAGGAGGAACGGGAAACTACAGGTACTACCTATTAAGGCATAGATAGAGTACATTGAAGGACTGAACGCTGATAGTAATTGTTTTGAGAATATTTAGATATCTTAAATATGAAATCCATAATATAGTGGTGTTTTTGTTCGGCTAGAGATTTTTATACATATTATCATTGACTATGTAAAAATGAGTAGACATCCCAAGAGTATAGTAGTAAATGAAGCCAGGAAAAACGACGGTACAGCAAGGGCACCTATCGGCAGTAACAAGAAGCCAGTCTTAAGCGTAGCAGTAGTCCAGCGCTCCGTGGTGAAATCACGAACTATAGATGGCTTTAATAAGCGGAGACCTATTTTGAGTACTGTGCGAGAGAGAAGGAGATAGTTTCGAGGAAGGGCACACAACTTCCCCTTCCCCCTCGCACTACCACTTTGTCACTTTACCGTAATGTGGCAAACTAAGCCGAGCAGCTTCCTGCATAGGTTTTTCGTTTTTTCTCAACGGCTGGCACTTTTCTCTTGACTAATATTTGTTTATCACCAGCCCTGTTCCTTACAACGTCCACTGTCCACTCACGTTATTATTATTGAAATATAATACAATGATTAAATTAATTACATACAATTACAATAAAACAATGTTAACGGGAATATTAAAAGAATATTGTAACTATAGGCATATAAATCATATTGTATTATAAATATTAATGTTAATGTTGACCCATTGTTACTTTGTGTAATTAAAAAACAACTCTTTACACAAAGCCGACTTCTGATTTAAACTTTGAGCAATAGGTTCTCTTGCAACCTAAAAAGAAATGACGTTGTTGTCTACACTTAATTAATTAAATATATTTGAAGTAGAGGTTTTATTCTTATAAACGCTACGTCTTAAACCTACAAAACTGGATTCGGTTTTACAAATACATATATATACATTCTACACATTATTTTTGATATTTTTCCATTAAACTTCATAAATTATGTATTTTTTGTTCTATTTGATTTCATAATTTTTAGTTTTAAGAACTTATTTCTTGAAATTTTGTATATTTAATTTGAATGAAAACTGAACCATTTATGCATCTCTTTATTATCTACTAGCTGAAAACCCGTGCTTCGCTACAGGGAATTTTTTTGTTGCATCACCATGATTTATAATTAATTCTCATAGTATTCTCTCATTTTCTTTAATCTATTATTATTAAAGTGAATTATAACATTTATATTCAATTAAATTGGTATTTATTGTTCACTGGTTGCCCGTAAATTGTCTTCGTCATGGTATGGGTGCTAAATAAATTAAATAAATAAAAAATTCAGAGTGAAGAGCGTCTTTTTTTTCAACCGCTAAATCTACAGACTGGTAAATCACAGTCTTAGCTTGAAATTTGCAGCGTCTTTAATTGCGAATGCATAGACCGGGTTAGATTTGATTAGGTTACATCTTAAATATTTTCTTAAAGTTAATAAGTTCCAAATTTCAGCTCTCTAGCTTTAAGGAAAGAATACAAATTAGTATTGATTTTTTTAGGGTTTGTTATTACATAAATAACTAATGAGCTACATGTCAACCCACATGAGCTACATGTCTTTGTTATTACATGTTCAACCCTTAGCTGCACGTAACGAAATTTACAACTGGTTTACTTTTTATGTGTATTGCGTAAGAAATAAATGTACAAAATTTCAGCTCTCTAGTTTTAAGGAATGTATGAATATTAATAATTATTGTTTTTAGGGGTTGTTAACACATTTTCACACCTAGCAGCAAGTAACAAAATGTAAAAGTCATTTACTTTTCATATGTGTTTTGTAAGAAATATATGTAAAAAATTTCAGTTTTAAGGAAAGTAAACAAACAACATATATTGTTTTAGGGGATGTTTCAACCCTTAAAAATCAAATATTTTAAAATCCTATCTTAGAGCGCCTATAGCGCCTATGAGCAATATGTGAACCAAATATTTCACGTTCCTTAACGGTATTAAATTAATATTTATAGTTATAGGGGTTGTTACTAAATGTTCACACCTTAGCAGAACGTGATAAAATGGTAAAACTGCTTTATTTTTTTATATGTATCTTCTAAGAAATAAATGTATAAAATTTCAGCTTTCTTGCTTTAAGGAAAGTATAACAAACAATGTTTATTGTTTTATGGGTTGTTTAAACCCTTAAAGGCTAAATATTTAACAATACTTTCTAAGTTCGCCTCTAGCCGCTATTGAGCAATATGTGTACGAAATTTCACGTTCCTAGGCGGTATGCAATTAATATTTACAGTTTTAGGGGTTGTTATTACATTTTCACCTTTTAGCAGAACGTTACAAAATGTAAAACTGGTTTACTTTTTATATCTATCATGTAAGAAATAAATGTAAAACATTTTTGTTTTCTAGCTTTAAGGAAATTATAACATATAATACTTATTTTTTTTATTGGTTGTTTCAACTCATAAAGACCAAATATTTTAAAATCATTACTTAGTTTGCCTTTAGGTCCTATGAAAAATATGTGTACCAAATTTCACGTTCTTAGGAGATAGGGTTTTTGAGATATATAACGAACAATATTTATTGTTTTAAGGGTTGTTTCAATCCTTACAGACAAAATATTTTAAAATCCTTTCAAATTAATCCTTTCAAAATCCTTACATATAGGAGGTAAGGTTTTTGAGATATATAACAAGCAATATTTATTGTTTTAAGGATTGTTTCAACCCTTAAAGGCCAAATATTTTAAAATGCTTTCTTAGTGCGCTTTAAAATGCTCTAGTGCCTATGAGCAATATGTGTACCAAATTTCAAGTTCCTAGGTGGTAAGGTTTTTGAAATATATAACAAACAATATGTATTGTTTTAGGGGTTGTTTCAATCCTTGCAGGCCAAATATTTTAAAATCATTTCCCCTGTGGCAAATACATGTATCAAATTTCACATGAGTGAGTGAGGGCTTTGCCTTTTATATGAATAGATTTGTTTGTTCATAATATGATATACAGTTGTCTTGTAATTATTCAATACCTTGTCGAGAATAAACTTTAATTTTAAGGGACTACAATTTAAAACTAAGTGGATAATTCCTTCTTTGTTACATACGCTTATGAATACTATCGTTGCATCTGTTTGGTTGGTCACAGTTAGTCTGGGGACCATGATCAGTGCTCACTTACTACACCCAACACAATGAATGAGCTCCCGAAGTTTCTGCATATCGTCGTGAATCACCCTGCATATAAAATGTTTAATGATTGCCGAAAACGTGTTCAAGGGACCATGATCAGTGCTCACTTACTACACCCAACAAAATTAATATTGCATTGTCATCGGTCCTTGATAAGCGTGCTAAGTTTCAAATCAATCCGACGATTTGAAGTATATGAAAGTATACGAATATACGAAGAAAGGTATAAAAAGGCACTTTCCAGATTTTACCCCTAACGCGTGACGCGGTTTCTCAACCGACACCCCACCCCGATTACAATGGACGCAAATAACTATAACTTCAAAAATTAACGTTATTTATTTTTACAACAAAGTTGTATATTTTACACTTTTTGGCATATAAAACATAAAAACGGTTTAAACATAATATAATATTTTTCAGTGGACAAATAACATCGAAGGTCGGCGGAAGTAAACGAGTGGTTCCGAACCCCACTCCCCACTCAGAACGAAGCTTCACAAATGTTTTTCAATCATTTTATGGGTACAAACACTAACTTTTGTAGTGTTTAAAAATATTGGGAGTTACCTGATGTCTAAGATAATGGAGTCAACTTCCAAATTCTTTATGAGAAGCTAGTCATGTGACATAAATTGTAGAAACAAATTAGGGGGGAAGGGACTTTATGACCACCCTGTATGTCGTTACACTTACAATTGTTACAAGTAGAATTGTTTAATATTTTTCACAACAAGTTGTGTATTAAATAACTTGATTTTTATAAAAATGTTTATAGGCAATAAAAATACAATCATTTTAAGTTTGTAAGGTAAAATGTATAATAAACCTTTTTTATATGTACTATTAAAAATCCACGAGAAGACAGTTAACAAGATAATTTATGTATTCTTATGACTGAATATTCTTTTTCTATTACAAGATTCTAAAAGGGCCTAACCAAAAATTCAATATTTTGAGACATTATTTTTA
>JAGFPH010017839.1:6410-17091 GCA_018207615.1 Philaenus spumarius | reverse complement strand
TCAAATAGTTTCAAAACTTTTTTTCGTGCATCTATACAGGTCTAATTGACGTGTGTGATGCAAATTTGTTCGAAATCGATCGACTAGTTTTCTCTCTAGATAATAATAACAATATTGATTAGTTAATCTCCTACTTTAATATCACCTCTCCTACCCTTCCTACAATTATGAAGTCACAGTGAATCTGTTTAATAATTTAAATATGTTTGTGAGAAAGTATGTGCTAGTTCCTGGTACCGTTTATTTCCTCATTTTACAATAAAAATACTAATGCATGTACGTACATGTAGCCCAAATGGACAAAAGAATAAATCATTATTATTAGTATATTATCATCATTCAAAGAATTTGGAAACAACTAAACAAGAGTTAGCAGAGTTAAACAACTAATATTGTACGTGCAGCAGATTTGTTCAGAATTGTGTCAATTTTTGAAAATTTTTACTATATTTTATTGTTAATTGCATTTCATAGATAACTGTACAATATTTGTATTTTAAAAGTACAAATCTAACTGTCCCTTAAAAAATATCCGTTATTTAACTTACGAGAAATAAATCCACTATGGTGGAGGTGTAGCTGAGCCTTAGTTTAGATCCTGAATCAGCTGATGTGAGATTTATTCACGTACAAGTGTCTGTTGCGTAACACCCTGTAAACACATTTTCTATAAATTGAATCAAGACAAATGAACACGGATTTGACCTATCCAATCAGACCTTACATAAACAATTTGAATGTCCTGACAGTAACGAGTACCAAGGTAGCAAGGTAGCAAGCAGCCTTCGTTACATACTTAAAGGTCTTTTAACCAGGATCCACGCATTAATACGCACAGATGAGTCAAGTGAAAGCGTAGAACCAGCGGGGCGTAGTTCCCCCCGACGCAGAATTATTTATCATTATGGATTCCATGCTCTATTAATACTCATTTATTGTAGGGTTTTGAAAATTTATTTTTATAACACAAAGAGCGTTTTATGTGATGTCGTCGTGATATTGGACGTAATAGTATGTTCTATATGTGTTGTGCTTATTTATAGACATATTCAAGGGAAATGCAAATAGCGTAATAAAATTATAAAGTTAAATATTTACAAGGTCTTAATATTCGTGTTGATCAGCTCTTGTTGGGAAACTTCGAGGTCGTTTTGTGTCTGCAAGTGCTTTTGTATTATTATTCTACTTATGTCATTTATAATTATTATTGTTAGTTCTGTTCTACTGACTTTACAGTTTCTTTGTTATCTTATCATTTGGAGTGTTTGAATGTTATTTTGTTTAGTTTTCATTATTGTTATACTTGTTACGTTTGTTTGGGATGTCTGAATGTTATTTTGTTTTATTTTACTATTATCAGTTCTGTCCTGCTCATTTGTAGTGTTTGAAAGTTATTTAGTTTTTTTGATTATTATTTCTTATTTTATGTTCATTTGAAGTGTTTGAATGATATTTGTTTTTTCATTATTGTTAGTTATGTGCTGTTTATTTGGAGTGTTTGAATGTTTTTTTTAATTATTGTTATTAGTTCTGTCCTGTTCATTTGTAGTGTTTGAATGTTAATTTGTTTTTTGATTATAATTACTTCTTTTCTGTTCATTTGAAGTGTTTGAATGGTATTTGTTTTTTCTTTATTGTTAGTTATGTGCTGTTTATTTGGAATGTTTGAATGTTTTTTTAGGCACATTATTGTTATTAGTTCTGTCCTGTTCATTTGTAGAGTTTGAATGTTATTTTATGTTTGATCGTTATAACTTCTTTTCTGTTCATTTGAAGTGTTTGAATGATATTTGTTTTATTCACTATTGTTAGTTATGTGCTGTTTATTTGGAGTGTGTGAATGTTTTTTCATTATTGTTAGTTCAATTCTGTTATTTTGGAGTGTTTGATTTTTTACTGTTGTTGGTTTTGTTCTAATCATTTGGATTGTTTCATTATTTTGAAAAAAGTGTGTGGTTAGTCCTGTTTTTATTATTGTCAGTTCATTTCTGTTCGTTTGGAGTGTAATTAGATTTTTTTGTGTTGTTTTATGTCCCGTTTATTTTGAGTTTTTATTATTTTATTTTGTTAATATTGTTAATTCTGTTTATTTGTAGGCCTACTGTTTTTTTTAGTAACTTTTGTTTTATCTTTAGATCTGCTCTCTAAATTTTTCATGTTTGATTCTTACATCATTTGTGAGTAATTTTTAAAAGTTGTGTCATTATTGTTGATTCTGTTCTGCTCAATTTGAGTGTTTGGTTGTTTGTTCTTTTGTTGTTTTTTGTTGTAACTTTTGTTAGATCTGTTCTGTTCAACAGGAGTGTTTGTTATTTTATTTTTATTATTGTGTGTCATGTTTCATTCTTGTAGGAATTTGATTAAAATGTATTTTATTTGTTCACTATCGCTAATTCCTTTTGTTTATTGAAGTGTTTTTGTTATTATTGTTAGTTCTGTTTAACATGGCGTTCAAAAAGAGTTTTCTTACATCCAGACAACTATGTATGGTGTTAAGTTCAAAGAAAGTGTTGAAAATTGGGTACCAATTACAGGTTTCAATTTTGGGTTTAACATGACTAGTTTTGCGAACTAATAAACCCAATTCTATGTCCCATTCATTTTTATGGGTTATAATTACATTTGTTTTCAGGATTAATTTTATACAAAATTGGATCAAATGAAGCAAATTGGATTTTTGTGTTTAACAAATTTAAGTAAAGAATTTTGAGGTCAGAAAATTCCCTTTCATAACCATTCTTGGTTGTGTCAAAAATGAAATGAAAAATTATGTTAAAAGATAGCTGACTTATGTTGAAATTTCAACGTCTTTACAGTTAAACATTTTTGGGCTAAGTAGGAAATTCTATTTAAATTTCTAGTATAAAAATGTTATAATTCTCTTTTAAGAGTTGGGATCGCCTTTGTGTGGATAATGTTAAACTCAGTCATATGAGTCCGTAAAACAAATCGTGAACACTAATATCACTCCGTTAGCTCACTCTCGCAAGAATTCAGGAGAGCAAAGATTCAGAGATTTAACGCAAGATAGCAGCATTATCTAGTGAAATAATATTTCTATAAAAGCATTACATTATGTATATTGCTTATACGGGAAGTTAATATCAAGTACAATCGATTCACCCTGAGATATTCTACAATGTAAATTGCGATGTAAACTCAACAATCTAGTTTAAGGCAGACATTGTTTTTCTAAGAATTTTTTTCCATTTCTTCTAGGAAATTGTATTGGGTCTTCTAGGAAAAAAACCTTTTTTAAGACTGTTGTTCAATATTTCCCCACAAACTAAACTAACGGCATTTCAAAAAGTACTGCAACTAAAATATTGACCACAAAATCTGTCTCCAGTGAGAACGACAGGAAAACTAAGTTCCCCTTCAAAAATCCACCCAACAGTATTTTCGAAAATACTCCAGCTAACATTATGAAAAAAATATGAAAAGCCAATAGTTATTGGAGGTAAAAAAAACATTGAGATTGACTCGTGAGAAGGTAACTTGATCGAATAAAACTTGAACACAAAATCTCACACCTAATACGTTTACCAACTCTAACGCGTTTTAACGATAAGGTCGTCATCCTCAGCGACATGGTCAAACGTGTTTCAACAACAAAGCCTCCCTCCTCAGTGACGCGGTCAAAAGCGTTTCAACGACAAAGCTGACATCCTCAGTGACATTTTCAAACGCATTTCAACGACAAAGCCGACATCTTCAGTGACATGGTCAAACGCGTTTCAACGACAAAGCCTCCCTCCTCAGTGAATGGTCAAACTCGTGTCAACGACAAAGCCGCCATCCTCAGTGATATGGTCAAACGCGTTTCAACGACAAAGCCGACATATTCAGTGGCATGGTCAAACGCGTTTCAACGACAAAGCCGACATCCTCAGTGACATCGTCAAACGCGTTTCAACAACAAAGCCTCCCTCCTCAGTGTCATGGTCAAACGCGTATGAACGACAAAGCCTCCCTCCTCAGTGACATGGTCAAACGCGTTTCAACGACAAAGCCGACAGGCTCAGTCACAAATCGTTGAAGCTGGTTTGAACATAAAACGTATTTTTGTGAAATATATATAGTTTGATTATTGTACCTCGTGCATCACTGAAGATGGCCACGTTGTCGGTGAAACGCGTTTGAGTTAATAAACGTGTCGGTCTTGAGATTTAGTTTTGAAGTTTTACTCTAACTAGTGTTAGAGATATTTAAATATTTTACAGAAAAACTTCTGCTTCAGAGATAAAGTAAGAAAATTGTCTTTCCCTGAAAAATACACCTCAATCCAAAACCATCTCCAAAATACATTTTGAAAAAGCGTTGTTATAGGTAGCCTACTTATATACTTTAAAGCAAAACCAAATGTTTGTGATAAAGCGATGAAAAAGTGTTGTTTATTCAGATGCAAATAATGTACTTGCATCCTAAGCCAGGGTAATATCGAGTAGACAGATATAACGTGTCATGCTTTGTTATTAAAAGATTTTTGCAAAATTTAGGGCATGGCTGGCGAATGAGTCTCAATTGCTCATCTCTGGTTTATATACAATTACAGGAAATTATAGGGGACCTAAAAAAAGCAACATTTTTGAAATGAAAGTCTATGAGTGCACCGCGCCTACAAAATGATGGGAGCCGTGTCCGCGACTGGAATACTACCCCCCCTAGCAAAAGCGGGTCGCCGGAATACTACCCTCTGGAAAACTATCCCCCCAAGCAGGTTCCTAAGTAATTTTGACGTCAGGTTAGGTTAGGTTAGGTTAGGTTAGGTTAGGTTAGTTGCCAACTAACGGCTCCCATATTGGTTAGTTGGCAGATTTCGTGACGTCACGTTTCACCTGGGGGGGGGTAGTTTTCCGGGGGGTAGTATTCCACATCTAAGAATTATTCGTTGGATTGAAGATTACAAAACGCATCGAAACTTGAGTGTGCGTGACTGGAAAACTGCCCCCCCTCCGATCTCTGACGTCAAAATGAAGTAGGAACCTGCTTGGGGGGGGGCAGTTTTCCGGGGGGTAGTATTCCGGCGACCCTAAAAATGCAGACATGTGTATATAGCAGAGCATATAGTTTACTTGGTAATTAATCTGAAATGGACATTTTGCTTCCTTATTTCGTAAGTTGTGCTAAAATAGTGCACTTGGTAACTCTTTAATGGACATTGTGCTTCCTCATTTTGTATGTTGTGTTAAAATAATTTACTTGGTAATACCTCTGAAACGTGCGTTGTGCTTCCTAATTGTGTAACTTGTGTTAAAACAGTTTACTTGGTAATTAATACCTTTGAAATGGACATTGTGCTTCCTAATTTCGTAACTTGCGTTAAAACAGTTTACTTGGTAATACCTCTGAAATGGACATTGTGCTTCCTCATTTCATAAATTGTGTTAAAATAATTTACTTAGCAATACCTCTGAAATGTATGTTGTGCTTCCTCTTTTCGTAACTTGCGTTAAATCAGTTTACCTGGTAATACCTCTGAAATGGACGTTGTGCTTCCTCATTTCGTAACTGGTGTTAAAATAGTTTACGTGTCTGCACTTAACATTTAAAAAACTTATATAATTTTAAAGATTGAAAAATACCCTAAAAGTTTTATTTGAGCAATTTTGTTATAACTTGTCTCATATTAATAAAACATAGCTAATTTAATTGTTGTAAAAAAAGTCAAAATTTTAACATTAAATTTAAAAATACACGGTAAATAATTATTGTATACCTTAAACGCTATGAACATTTTTGATAGATAATATTATAAGGATTACAATAACGAAATAAATATGACTCTATCGCTGTTCATCTCTTAGATATTGACAAAATAAAGAAATCTTTCAAAAGTGAATTTTAATGGGGGATAGTGGGGGAAGGAAGAGGGGGAGGAACGGGGACTTTTGTTTAAATACTCCTCTTATATCATTGTAACATCAGAAAAAATTTCAGCTTTTTACTGATTACTTCCAACAAAGGCCTACTTTTTCCCTCCATTGACTGGGCTATTGGTTGTTGTATGGGTAGTAGCAGTTTTAAGTACCTTTTTGGACAAATTTATTTTTCTTTTAACTGACTCCTCTATTCTTCGGCAACAGCCGACGATCTCCACCCACCGTGAAGTAAAGCGAACACAACAACACAATGTTTTAAACAGATGGGCATTATTTCAATATTGTACTGTCGTAATCAGCTGATTTATCCTCAATAGTGCTGTTATGACGAACTTTACCTGGTAATATACGCAATAGAACTGATATTCCAGTAGTATCGTGAAAATAAGCTTTTCCGGACTATGTTCGTACGAACAATTTCGCTTTTTTTAGGTCCCCTATCAGCCCCTGAAGTTGTGCCAACCTCTCCAGAAACACACTGTATAATTCTAATTGAAAATAATTGATCCCCGTGAATCCAAACGACCTCCTAAAGTTGATTTATACGGTTGGTAAAACGGTTCCATGTGGAGAGATAACTCAGGCAACTACATAAGGGCCTTTTGCGTAAGACTGATGGCAGTTTTAAATATTAATGGCAAGATTTAATGCTCTCGGAAAACACACGCATGCGCACGAGGGACTAATTAATTGTGAACCCCTCGGGGAAACATTTACCATCTAAATACTGAACACTACGATATTTCTTCAGCGGAACCAAAGTGACTAAATAATTAGTGCTCATTTAAAATGTAAGCCTACAAAGTGGAGAGCTTATTTTCAACTTTGTCCGACTGTGGGGATTCTTGTAATAGATTTGTTCGAGGACTTAAAATAGGCTATGGGCGGGGGAAGGGTTATTAGCTTGGTGGTAATTTTTGTTAGTTTACCTGTATAATAAATAAATGAAGATTTTTGAATTAAGTTTGAGAGGTTTTTTGTACCGTATAGTTTTTTTTTTATTTTGGTATCGTTGAAGAGCGCTCCTTGAATTTATTCAAAATTAATAGGCCTACCCAATTAAAAAAATTACTGAACAATTTTTCGGTTGAGCAAAACGTAGGTTATACTGTAATGTACTGAAGAAAGTCGGTCCATTAGTTCCACAACTTTAAAAGCACCTCTTACTGCAGGCTAAACTTACATCTATTTCTGAGAATATGTATTATCCAACTTGTATCTGTGTGAACGCCCTGGCAGTTTGACATGCTATTTGTATTTACTAATAGCTGCTATTTGCCGATTCGTTAGTAGAGTAATTAAATAAAAGTTCTGTTTGTTAAATAATACACGCAATAAAAAAAAAAACAGTATTAAAAAAAGTTAAAACATAATTTAACTTATAAATAATTTATAATTTAATTTTAAATAAAAAATTTAATGCAATGGTCGGTTTTTGATTTGAAAATTATCATACTTCGAGACGCCTTTAGTTAGACGTTCTTTCTACTAGAAATTTTGAGGCTTTGCTTTCTTCTGGTAAGTGATTTTCAATTTTAAAATTATATTATTTTATACATTTACAAAGTAAATGTAATTTAGTTCAATGAATGGAGACTCAAATAGGGGGCCTACATTACAAAAGATCCGATAGTGAATTTTTTATATATTATTTGAGACCATTAGGTAGTAATGAATCCAAGTTTTCGTCATCCTAGCCCGATGGCAACTTTTTTTATACGCCAAAAACTGTAAAATGTTGGCACTTTTTTCAGTTTTTAGCTCGAGAATGATGATGAAGACGACGTCCTCCTTTCATTTTAACAGGTTGCCCCCAAAGAAACCACATAATGAGGTTCATCCAAATCGATCTGTGTTTCCCTTTCAGGAATACATACATGATAAGCTATGCACCATTAAAGGGCAAAAATTCCGTTTCCGCCAGTTTCTCACACAACTTCCAAACGAACGTAAAGACTGCAAATCATATATTGAGGTGTATTTCACCATCAGATGTTAGATAAACGTACGAAAAATATATTTCACTCTTTGGATGCAATTGTTTTAAAGTGAAAACTTCTTTAGGCGCACCGAATACTTTTCGGATGATAGGATTTCTTTTTTTACAAACTCGCGAAGATTCTTGCGTTTTTGATTTCGTGGATGATTTCTTCTTCACTGGTTTACACACGTGCTAATATGAACCAGAAGTTTAACGTAACAGCTGATCGTAAAAGAAGAAGAAATCGACGAAATAAAATAGGCAGTGGTAAATTCAAAGTCAAACTCAATAGCTGTATGGGTTTACGCTACCGATAAAATGGACATCGTGCTTCCCCATTTTGTAAGTTGTGTTAAAACAGTTTGCTCAGTAATAACTCAGAAATGGACATAGCACTACTTAATTGTGTAAGTTGTGTTAAATTAGTGTACTTGGTGATATGTATAAAATGGACATAGTGCTTTCTAAATTAGTTTAGATGACTATATTTTCTAACTTGGTTGCTTTGATAATGAATGTACATGGAGCAGATGCTCTGAAACGCGTGATAGACCAGGGAAATTAGTCTATAAATCCTAAATATTTTTCTAAAGCACCGATCGAAATGCGGTTTTTGGCATTGTATTCAGAGAAGTCTCAGAAAAAAGCGCCGAAGTGCCAACTCCCCCTGCCCTCATGGGGGGTCCCAGGATGGCCGGACATATTTTTCAATGGCAAATTCGGAATCTGCGACCCCCAAAACCCCAGTATTCAAATATTGATAGGTTTTCATGAATTCAAACAAGTTTTATAAATTATGGAAAATGATGCACTTCTAGATGCACTTTATGCATGCCCAAAATACACTTTTTGTCTGCCGACAAGGTATTATATGTAGACTTTTTCCTGAGACTTCTCGGAATACAATTCCGAAAACCGCATCTCGATCGGTGCTGTACAAAAATATTTAGTTATTCTGGATGATTTTGGTCTAATTTCCCTGGTCTATAAGTGTTAAGCAAGAAAGAACCCACGTGGTGAAATCTAAATAAGGTAAGTCATTGTTATAAAAGTACAAAATTTCTGAAATAATCAATCCTAATTCCCGTGAGATATCAAAGTATATAATAGTCTGTTTGCAGTTGATTCACCGCGTTTCGCTTTGAGGGTTGGTGAGCGAAGCGAATAACGTATATACATCAGTTACTTATGTTGTAATAAAGAAACTTAATATCTCTAAAATGTCAAAATTCTACCTTCAACGACCCCAAAATTACTCGAACTCAGTTATCAGCATCGAACGAATTTCCCACCTGACTTGGATCCCCGAAGACAGTGTACAAGATGGTCTCGTTAAGTTCTGGTGAGCGGCGGTGAGTCACCCTTCCACATTCCAGCTTACTCATGGATATTGACCCAGGTGTTACCCATTACTCACCCGTTATGCCCTAATACCTCTTCAACACGGCGGATCGTAAATTCGTAACCCCGTACTAATTGCGCAATATTTCCATTTCGACGTGAGTCAACTGTTATTGGGTTAAAAAAAAAGAATCGTTTTGGCCGCTTGCCTGGCAACTTGAAGATAAGAACTGACACGTGTTTAGGATTTAGAAATTTTAAAACATCAGTTCCTGGTCAAGTTTACTGCGCGTTATAGCTTATGATTCGTACACAGAGATATTCAAGAAATCACTGACGCAATTAGCTATACTGCTTTCTTACTCCCCTAAGTTTAACCGTTCCGCGAAATTTTATGCTGTGAAAATAACACGATAGCTTTGGAAATAGATACGATTGTTATTTCTTACTATGGGATGCCACTGCGTGCTCCGCACGCCAACCCCGTTGGTACGCTCTATACACATAATTATATATTTTTATTTAATATATATAATAAAGGTGTGGATTAATAATAACCCCAAAGCTAAGACAATAATGTTAAATGTGGAAATCAAATTATTTCGGATATTTTATAAAAGCGGTTATAATCTTACTATCTTATTAAACGAGCAATTCTCGTACATTTGTTTATAAATTTATTTCGGGGATCTCGTTAACGGCTGTAACGATTATGATGAACAATTGCAAATAGGGGATTTTTGACGTCAGGAATCGAATGCGCTAGGTCTTATGTCTGAAAAAATGAACATAAACTCGGGAAAATGAGCATAAAAAATGTGATCCAGAAGGTGCTACCCTCTAGCGGGAAACCAACTAAACTTCAATATTAAATAGAAAATGTTAAAAAGCTTGTCTAGGAGGTAATTCTAGCAGAAAATAAGGTAATTATATAAAATTACCCAATCTTATCTTATTAAACGAGCAATTCTTGTATATTTGTTTATAAATTTATAAATATTTATAAGAACGAGCAATTCTTGTATATTTGTTTATAAATTTATTTCGGGGATCTCGCTAACGGCTCTAACGATTTTGATAAAAATTTGCATATATGGGTTTTTTGACTTAAGGAATCGAATGCGCTACGTCTTCTGTCTGTAAAAATGCGCATAGAATTTAAACTCTGAACTTATTTTATATACCACCTTTGAAGTAAGTCACTAAGTATAGGCGAATAGATACTTAAAACATACAATAAAGATGTTTTACAAACATATGTTAATCTGTTAATTTTAGCTCTAGATGTTTATATACTATTTAACAAACATAAATCATTAACAATGAATCATGTGGTATAATTTTCAACTTATTTCTTTATTCAAACACCAAACGTAACTAAAACATTATTTTTGAGCTGTTATTAACCGTTCTGAAAACCTTTTCACCAGTCTCTGCATTCTTTGCATTTCTATAAAGGTAATACAAATTATCTAAT